>OX456524.1:62317506-62432506 GCA_949748255.1 Eustalomyia histrio
AAATTCTTGTAATTTGTATTGAAAAATTTTGTATATATACAACCAATTTAAATAAAAAAACAAATTGAAATTTTTTGAATATTTGTTTTTGAAACAGACAGCAAATAAATTTTAAATTTGTAATAACTGTTACGGACACAAATAAACGACAAGTTTCCGTTTTGTGGGTAAATTTTTATTAAATTTCAAATAAATGAAAAAAATAAATGAAACTGAAAAAAATGGTAAAAGATAGTAAATTATTTCGAATAAATGTATAAAAAAGTTGTTATAGATATTTCTTTGAAAAATAAATGTATTTTCCTTTATTTTTAAATGGAACGGAAAACTTTTTTATTAAACTACAAACAGTTAACTACATAATATTCTGAGTGCAGAAAACACATGTTTTAGATTTTGGATTTTCATTTAGAAAAAACATTAAAATTCAGAAAAATCGCTTAAGTCGATAGATATCACAAAAACACAATCACTCTCCCAATTCCATAACATTTCCTGTATTTAGTCTTTTAATTCCACCCGTTCCACGTCACACTGCGTTTCGTTCCCTTTATCTAGTATTTTAATTTCACTCGTTCACTCGTCCCATTTCATTTTATTCCATTTTCTTTGTCTAGTATTTCAATTCCAGTTCGTTTCTCTCTGCTAATCCTTCAATCTTCGGTTCATACCATTCCGTTCTCTGGTCCACTGAGTTCTTTCTTCCTCCATTTTGTTTTCTGTATTTAGTGTTTTAATTCTACCCATTTCGCGTTTTATTCCATTTGTGTCACCTTGTCTAGTGCTTTAATTCCACTCATTTCCCATACCATTGCATTTCGTTTTTTATATCTTAATTTTCTATCCAGAGGGGTTTGAGCAGACCTAACAATAACTTGAATAAATACAATCTGCTGTGTTTCCAAATTCTGCATGAACAGTACAAATGTTGTTTTTAACAATAGTTTCCTATATTCAACTCATGAAATAAAACTATTGTTGTATATTTGTTTGGCTTAGAGTTATGCTATTTATGCTGCCATCTGCTTAAAAAGCAGGTCAGTAAGGATGTTTTTTTTTTGTTTTTAGTGATTGTGTTTTTATTTTTGTGTCCTTTTTTACACAAACACAAATACAAATAAATATTTTCAAATGCTATCAGTAGTTATTAAATTTTTAATGCTTTTTAAATTATACAAACAAAACATATTCCAGACAAAAATAAGTTCAAATAAAATAATTTGAAACTATTGAATTTATTTAAATTTTTGCAAAATTACAATATAAAACTTATTATTTATATATTCCTTAAAATCAACCAATTTAATGGAAAAACAATTAATTTTACACACTAAGAGAATTATGTCGGTAAAATAAACAACAATTACTGTTGAAAAAGTGTACACAGCATTTAAAACTAACGGATATTGCAGTTATTTTAACTGCACGCAACATTTAGTTAATTTAAAATTTTAATTATAGTATACGCTATTTTAACTGAAATTGCAGTTTATTTTACTGACAAAATTCGCAGGTACTTGCGTAAATCCTGAGGTCGGCTTAGTAAATTTAAAAGAATGATTTTTAAATTTAAAATATATTCTTAATTTTAAAGCACATCGTTTAAATTTAATCGTTTGAATTTTACTGGACAGACAACCTCATTAACTTCTTTTCCTAAGGGCTGCGCAATTCAAAGTTAGGCTGTAGAAAAAAGGCGTATTGTTTTGCGGCTTAGGATAAAATACATGATTATATGCACTCCTGAATAAATATTAGTCAGCCATTTTGTAACATTTAAAATTTTAAATGTCCACAGATCAATGATCAATAATGAGAAATTATCTTTTTGGAAATTCTAAAGTGCATATATTAAGTTAATGAGATCATTGTCATTGCAATAATATCAATGAAAATAAAATTATTTTTATTTCAAGGATTTGATTTCATTGACTTCAGACAGCCATTTAAATTTCATTGCCATTGGTAATGCATCAATTATTGTAAGAGACATAATTATCACTGACAGCTCAAAAAAATTGAGAAAAATAGAGCTAAAATAGAGAATATATGATCGAATCGATAAATATGACCAAAATCCAGTCTCACTTCATTGCAATGCATTCACCTCATAGCAGGGCGAATCAATAAGCCCGTGACTTTTCGAACTTCCTCGTAGTTGTATAAAATGCAACACTGCTCACATCAAGTACCACCTGTTAATAGACCGCTGTCAAATTTTGAGCAATTTCCGCCATTTACTTTACGTTTAACAGCTGTTCACAACATACAACCACGTGGATTTTTTTTTTTAAATGGAAAAAAGTGAAATTCGAGTGCTCATTAAACATTATTTTTTGTGAAAAAAAAAACCGTCAATCAAACCAAAGAAAAGTTTGATAAATACTTTGGCGACTCTACACCATCGATTTCAATGGTAAAAAAGTGGTTAACTGGCTTTCGTTGTGGCCTTACAAGCACGGAAGATGCCGTACGTTCTGGACGCCCAGTAGAGGTCTCTACACCCAAAATAATTGAAAAAATTAACGATATGTGACCTTCTCCGAGAAAAGGGATCTAGTGTGTGAAAATGAAGTTTTGAGAAAAACGCATTTAAAGTTTCATAACGTATTATCACTGTGAACACACCTTCAGTTGGAAGATGCGATTTGGTATGGTTAGTTATGATTGGGTGCCGATTTTGGTGACGTCATGCCTATGTGGTGACGTATTTTTTTCACTTTTAGTGTGACAATACCTTTGCTATAAAATTTTAATGTTTTTCTCATTTTTATCGATTTTCCCAAGTTCGTTTTGAACGTTTTGTGGGGTAAATAAATTTTTATCTAAAATCAGCGCTGCAGCTAGAAAGTTGAAATTTGGTACTCAGTTTCGCCCTCCGGAGTAGACATCCACCATTTATGCATATTCCTACAAAGAAGGGGAAAAAGGGGAAAGGTTTCCCCCTGAACAGCCCGTTCAAACCGCCCAAACCGCTGAAAGTAGAAAGTTGAAATATGGTATGCAGGTTCCTTCTCCAGTATAGATAACAGCTAAGGCGCAAAAAAGCGGAAAATGCTCCCTCTTGAGGCACAAAATTTTCCAATGGTTGAACACATTCTAATTATGCATACAATTCTTGCAAATATTTTATGCGTAAATGTACGCTTTTTCTGTAATTATATATACAAATTTATCAACATCTAAAATGACAGCTACAGTCATTTTAGATAAAAATTTTTAGAGTGTAGTTTAATAAAAATGTAGATGTAGTATAAAACATGTTAAAACATGTTAAATATAAAACACAAATTCCCCACCAGGGCCTTACCTGAAATTCAGTTAAGAGAAAGTTAAAACCAAAGGAACAAACATTTATTTTTAAAAGAAATATTTAATTCAAATTTCGCACACATTTTTTTCAAAATGACATTTACCATTTAATAATTATTTATTTATTTTTTGTTTCATATATTTTTTTCTCATTGTTAACATATTACATAACGAGCTTTCAACAACTTATATTTACAAAAAATAAATAATGATTTTTAGCTAGGTTTATTCATGTATAACGATCCCGCAAAATATCTCTCCAGAATCCAATTTTTTTGACAAGCTAGAGCCGTGGAATACAGTAGGAGACCACGTTTTGAAAAGTTATGTAGTTTTAAAAAGATATTTAGTTTTGTATTGTTTGAAAATACATTGAAAACTCTTTTGTAATGACTTTAATTGTTGTTCTTACTTATTTTTCAGAAAAGAAAACGGCATGAGTCGTTAAAATCTCTTACACTTTTGTTTTATTTACCCGAGAGGCGTATGAGTGATTTGTATTATATATGCAAATATTACGTATACGTATGGTGTACTTTAATTCGAATTAAACATATCCCAGTGTAGAAACAATATTGGGGTATCATTATCTCTTGAACTACAAATACTTACTCGTTACTAACTCGTTACTTTCTAGATTATTTAAAAAAAATCACTAATAACACTGTCCAACAAATTAAGACTTTTTGAATGGAACAGAATAGCGACCCCATAATTCTGAAAGGGTATGTTGAGTAGATCATTTTTGTAGAACAAACTTATGGTCCAGCACGTCTGAGTTTTTTTTACAGGTGGTCAAAGTTTTCATTTTTTGGTCGAAGGGAGCATTATACTATATGAAAAAAATGCTGTAAGTTAATGTCTGAGAGAATTCTTATGGTCAGAGTTGTATTGTGGAATTGTATGAGGATTATTTTTGTGGAAGATCTTAACCCTCTAACTGGTCTCTTTATGGGTCAATTTGACCCTTTTTTCGATCTAACTCATTTCATCTTATTCTGCACCCTTTTTAGGTACCACAATCCACTCTTTAGTCCAAACACTAGGTCCCTTTTCTCGGAGAAGGTGATAGATTGTGGAGACATAGGCATCTCACATGGCTCAGTGGTTTCAATTTTGAACGATCACTTGGGTATGAGAAACCTGTCCACATGATGGCTGCCGCATTTGCTCACAATAGACTACCAACGGAATCGTGTGACAGCTTAGTTTCCATAGCAAAAATCCATGAAGTAGACTACGAATTGCCTCTTCATTGGCCTTATTTTTCGGATTAAGCTCCCAGTGACTATTTCCTATTTCCAAACCTAAAGAAGGGGCTCCGTAGAAAGAGATTTATTTATTTATTTATTTCAGTCTATGGATACAATATTTCCTTACAGACAATCATTAGAAAAAATAAATAGAGAATGAGATACATATACTAGCTCCAACGATGAAATTATTGATCAAACAAATGCCTATTTTATGGACCTCGAAAAATCCTATTTTTTGGAAGGAATACAAAAATTGGAAAAACGTTGGACTAAATAAAAATAAAATTTTTTGGCAAAAAAAAACTATGTTTCGTTTGTTCTATTCCTTTTGGTTTCCTAAATCTAATGTTTTATTTCCTCTTGTAACCACTTTCCATTCTATTTCATTGCCATTGTATAGTGTTTCAATTCCCCTCGATCTTCATTCCATTTCATTTCTCTTGACTGGTGTTTCTATTACACTTGTTCCCAGTTCCATTTCGTTTCTCCTTTCTAGTGTTTCAATTCCACTCATTCTCTGTTTCAATTCGCTCCCCTTGCCTCATGTCTTGTTTCTCATTTAATTCCCAAATTCCTTTAATTTCAGTTCCTCTCATTCGTAATCGTGTGCCGGCCTAGCAACTGATAGCTATGCCATCTAACGTCGCATTTATAAAGCTTGGTAACCTAGGTGTATGCAAAGTAAGGTATATTTTACTAATATTTTTATTTTATTTACCAAATTTAAGAAATTTTTTATTTAAACAAATATTTTGCAAGTATTTTTGTTCTTACTTTTGATTTTTTTTTTTTTTTTTTTTTGTTCTGTTTATTTTACAGAAACACATTTGCAACAACATTTAATTAAATTGTTCACTATTTCCTTAACCACATTAACCAAAACATGTTAAACGAGTACAACCAACATAACTGTTGGAAATAATCAAGAACCTTATAGAGAGCGAGAGGGGGGGGGGGGGAAGTAAATGTTGTACAACAACGTTCTGTTATTCGCAATTTGGTTAACCAATTCAACTACAAATATTAATTGTTTCTGTATGTTTTGTTGTTATACATATTATACAGACATGTGTATGACCAATATACCATATAGCAATCAAACTGCAATACAACTTGAGAATAAGCTTGTATAAATAGTGTATTTTAAGCTTTTCTTAATTTCGCTTATTATAATGTTTATTAAATGTGAATTCACAAGCAGTATTTAACAATGCTTGAGAAAAGATTATTATACATAACTTTTTCTAAAGTATGCTTATAAACAACATACACATATTGAACAACGCAATATGAAGATTGAAATAGAAATATTTTTCAATACATTTTAGTCTTGTTGTCTTTGTTCTACGCTTATAATGCATACAAGAAGTGCCATTACTTTTTTTTAAATTTGTCAAACGTGTTTTGCGTTTACATTTGGTTGTAAATTTTATAAAATGTGAACGTGCAATTGCATGTTAAATTTAATTATTTTTATTTATGGTTAAAATTAATTATTATTATTTATATTTAAAATGAATTATTATTTTTTATATTTAAAATGAATTATTATTATTTATTTTTAAAATTAAAATAAAAAATAAATGAAATTAAAGAAAATAATTATAATTTATCTTTTTCAATCATTTATAATATATTATTATTTTTGTAAGCTTATTCTACAATTGCAAGAATAAGCTTACAGTAATCATACACACATAATATTTTCACGAGTGTTCCGTTTTGATTTTTCTCAATTGTTACAATAGCCTTTTTCAATATATTCTCAAGTCTTTTTCAAGCTTAAGGCTTGTGTTTGTAAGCTTATAATAATATTTTTCTCAAGTCATTTGGTATGTTGGGTGCATAAGCTTGCCAGGCGAAAAATTTTGTTTCTAAAAATTTAAGAAAAATTTGTTGGCAAATAGATTTTTTTTTTTTTTTTTTTTTGTAGAATTTTTAGCCATTTTTTAGATTTTGAATTTAAATATTGATACAAAATTTACCTCTTTTCAAATAAAACACCTATTTTGAAAACTTTCTTACTAAGGTCCTTGGTTCCTGCCTGGTTTGAGCCTTGCCAAAGGTTTTCTTAAGAATTCTTGTCTTGACTAAAGTCAACCTGTCTCAAGGCAGTAAAAAATGGTGACTGTTTGAGATAAATGAGTGATCCGAGCCTAGATGAAGAATATTATCACTTTCGATAACACCTATTGAACCTATCCTAAACCTTTGGCTTGAAAACAGCCGATAACAGTCGATAATAAGCGTGTATTTGTTATTTTCAATTTAGATAAATTTAAGAAAATGCCATTTTTTTATAAAAAAAACAAATGCAATTATATGTTTACCTCGCCTTTTAACTTGATTAAAATAAATATGTTGGTCACATTCATTTGATGACACTCATTTACATTTTCTAACCCACAATCATTATCAAAGTTGCGGTCATACGGATGAATTACAGTATTGCATATAATTGCGTTGTGGTTTTCACGTCCTTATTGCGACTAAATTCGTGCTGTTAGTGTTATTTTGCTCTATTTGATCTAATTTTAACAAATGACCGTGAAATGAATGAGTTTTGTAGTTTATGAATGTTTATATTAATGAGTTGAAATTATATGTGGTTTTTTTTAAATTACATTTATTCGAGTGCAAAATAAAGCAATTGTAAAAAAAGGGTGCAAAATTCATAAGCGCGCAAAACCACCGTTAGATATATCGTGAATACATTACAAAAAATATATCCATTTAATATACAATATGCACTCAAAAAAAAAAAAAAAAACAACGTGAACTAAAATGTAATCAAAAAATTCCTTCAAAATAATTTATAAATTGTCCTCAATTTAAGTAAAATTTTATTAAAACTTAGAATAATTTTCTTAAAAAGAATAAAAATTCCTAAGTTTGGGGAAAAACAAAATAGTTTATGAACTCAGAAGTAGTTCATATTTTTTCTAAGCAATATTTCTTGATTTTAAGAAAAAAACACAAGTCAATTAAATAAAAATTTATTAATTTTAAGAAAAAAACATCTTAGTTTTAAGAAAATTGCATACTCAAATGTAATAAAATAAAGTTTAGTTCGAAAAAAAATTTTAGGACATAATTTACTCCCATTTAGTTCAAAAAATTTGTCTAACTTAAATCGAGAAAGTACTTGAACTTAATGTGTGTTCATATTTTATTTGCGAGTAGTAAAATTAACTAAATTTTAGAAAGCCATTTCCAAATTCAGTTTTTAAGTATACCACCTTCTAATTTTGAAGAATTGTTTTCTAAAAATTGGTTCAGACAATTAAAAACAAAAAGTAACACATTTGTTCCTATGTAATAATAACACCTTACTTGATTTTGAAAATTGATGAACTATTTATAGGAAAATTTTCATGCAACTTAGTTCAGATAAATTTTAAAAATTTTAATAAAATATTCTTTTTTTCATCGTGCCCTATGTTCTTGTATGTAAATTTTGTATATTATTTGATCTATCTGTTTTAATTATATATTTATAATTTATCAGGCTCAAGATCATAATTTTTTATTATTTGTACGGGTAATCTCATTCACTAATGAAAAATTTAATTTCACATAGTCATTTTCTTTAGAGTGTGTGATATAAATGCCTCTTTAAAATAATGAGTTATTTGTGTTGAGTGGTTCAGAAGGAGGCTGAAGATGACCTGGTCGTTCGGGTCGAAAGTGTACACTCCCTAGCGCTGATCCTTACAATTTTTTCCATTTAATAAAATAAATTAGTGTTTACTATTCGTTAGTAACATTAAAAAATTATGATCTTGAGCCTGATAAAATTATAAATATATTCTTTTTTTCAAGTAAAAGTTTTCTAATTTTTAAAAAATAATAAAATTTGGTATAGGATTTTTTTTTTTTTGATAAAAAACGTTTAAATTATTTTTAATATTCTATTCCAAAAAAACAATCAATTAAAAACAAACCAGTTAGTTTTTCCTAATTTTCAATAAAAAATATTTTTGCATAAAATAAATTAATAAGTTATTTAGTTCAATTTCTTCGACCTTTTTAATACAAATTCCAGGTTATAAGTATTCAAGCTTAAGGTCTATTTTATACAAAATTATTTATTTGTTATCCAATATTTCGCTATCTCAATGGATAGCTTCTTCAGGGATTTTTTGTTTTTTTAATTTTAAACAAATTTTTTAACAAATCAAAATTAATGAAATAACAAAATTGTCAATTTTAAAAAATATTAAAAATTAAACACAGGAAACAAAAATTATTCTATTACATTTTTATGAACCTATTTAATTTCGTATTTTATTCTTATAAATTAAATGTCTGTAATTCTGAGCTACATTGTCTGTATCTGTTTTAAAATTAATTCTTTGTTCTATTGGTGTGTTGATAATTTGTAACATTTCTAACATGAAGCGTCTTTTGTAGTTTGTTTCTGTATTTAAAACTGTTGTATTTTCAAAATCTGGTGTATGGTTAAGAGTGGCACAATGTGATGATAATGCAGTTTTCTGAGAAGCTGTATTCCTATATTTCTGATCAGATCTATGTCCTGCTAATCTAGTTTTTAATTTGTTCTTTGTGGTACCTATATATACTTTACTACATATTTCATTATCTTTACCCCTGCAAGGTATCTTGTAAATAATATTAGATTTATCTAATTTCTCTGTCCTATCTTTCATTTTACTAAATAATCTATCTAATGTATTTTATGTTCTATGAGCCATCCTATAATTATTGATATCTTAAATATTAGAATTTTCTAATCGTTCAGAAATCATTGGTACATAAGTTAAAGACTTGTAAATCTTAGGTTCAGTAACTATATTCACACTGCCTTCCCTATGTCCATTGTACTGACCAATCAATTTATAAATCAATTCCCTTGGGAAATTATTACCCTCTAAAATATTTCTTATTCTTATTTTATTATTTCTATGAAAAACTATATCACTAATATTTAAAACTTTATCTATAAGATTTTTGGCAGTATTAATAATAACTCTTCTCGGATGTTTTGAATAATAATTAATAATTCTACCTGAAGAAATTGGTTTTTGGTACCAGTCTACTAACAAGTTATTCTCCTTTCTTATTACTAATGTGTCTAAATATTGAAGTTTACGATCACATTCCATTTCAATTGTAAATTTAATATCCTGGTGAAATTAAATATGTTTAAAATATTTTCTATTTCACATTCTGAAATAATACAAAATAAATCATCTACATATTTCGTTATAATCTTTGGTTTAATAGATAATCTTCTAATACATTTATCAAGTAGTTCCTCCATAACTATATCTGCTACAACTGGAGAAGCTGGAGAACCCATAGGTAATCCTTTTTGTTGAGAATATAGTTTTTTATTATATTGAAAATATCTACTATCATCTATGCAAAATTTGACAATTCTTAAAAATAATTCCTTTTCAATAGTCGTATGTTCTGTAATTATATTCCATTTTTCTTCTATAATACTTAAGGCTACATTTATAGGTATACTAGGGAATAAGGATACTACATCCAATGAAATTAACTTTTCCTCATTCTGTATCGTGATTCCCTTAATTTTATCCTTAAATTGTAATGAGTTCTTTACATTATATACTGAATTTTCTGTTATCTTTCTAAGAATTCCTGTTATATATCTGCTTAGTTCATGAGATGGAGAATTGATGCTTGAACAAATTGGTCTTAATGGAAATGTTTCCTTATGCACTTTCGGAACTCCATATAATTTGGGTGCCGTGGCAGCTGTTGTTTTAAATGTTTTCCTTTGAAAAGGTGTTATTATTTCCAATTTGAAAAGGTTTTCTACTATATCATTATTTGTCTGTTGTAGTTTAAACGTTGGGTCTTTTGTCAATATCTTATATGTGGAGTTATCATTAAGAATATCATTCATTCTTGAACTATAGTCATGTCTATTCATCGCAACTGTAATATTACCTTTATCTGCATTTATAATTAAAATGTCTCGGTTATGTTTCAAAAATTTCTCCGTTCTCTTAACATTGTTAAGAATAAACTTGTCCCTATGACATAATCTCATTTTATTCATATGGTTATCAATTATAGTAGTTAGTCTAGTTCCTGTTTTTCTTTTCCCTTAATAGTCTGAACAAAATCTTCTCCATCTGCTATCATCTTTAGAACCGGAAAGTGTCTTTTTGTTATGGGTAATGTGTGTTTATTTCCTAATGAAAGAGTCCATTGTGTATCTATTGGAATGTCTATATCTGATTTGTTTATAAACCACTTTTTGTTAAATTAAATTAATTAAATTAAATTAAATTAAATTTGTTTAAATTTAAATTAAATAGTACATTGGTACCAAAAACCAATTTCTTCGGGTAGAATTATTAATTAATTCAAAACATCCGAGAAGAGTTATTATTAATACTGCCAAAAATCTTATAGATAAAGTTTTAAATATTAGTGATATAGTTTTTCATAGAAATAACAAAATAAGAATAAGAAATATTTTAGAGGATAATAATTTCCCAAGGGAATTGATTGGTCAGTACAATGGACATAGGGAAGGCAGTGTAAATATATTTACTGAACCTAAGATTTACAAGTCTTTAACTTATGTACCAATGATTTCTGAACGATTAGAAAATTCTAATATTTATGATATCAATAATTATAGGATGGCTCATAGAACATAAAATACATTAGATAGATTATTTAGTAAAATGAAAGATAGGACAGAGAAATTAGATAAATCTAATATTATTTACAAGATACCTTGCAGGGGTAAAGATAAAGAAAAATATGTAGTAAAGTATATATAGGTACCACAAAGAACAAATTAAAAACTAGATTAGCAGGACATAGATCTGATCAGAAATATAGGAATACAGCTTCTCAGAAAACTGCATTATCATCACATTCTGCCACTCTTAACCATACACCAGATTTTGAAAATACAACAGATTTAAATACAGAAACAAACTACAAAATACGCTTCATGTTAGAAATGTTACAAATTATCAACACACCAATAGAACAAAGAATTAATTTTAAAACAGATACAGACAATGTAGCTCAGAATTACAGATATTTAATTTATAAGAATAAAATACGAAATTAAATAGGTTCATAAAAATGTAATAGAATAATTTTTGTTTCCTGTGTTTAATTTTTAATATTTTTAAAATTGACAATTTTGTTGTTTCATTAATTTTGATTTGTTAAAAAATTTGTTTAAAATTAAAAAAAAAACAAAAAATCCCTGAAGAAGCTATCCATTGAGATAGCGAAATATTGGATAACAAATAAATAATTTTGTATAAAATAGACCTTAAGCTTGAATACTTATTACTTGGAATTTAAAATAAATTAAAGTAACCATTTAAAAAAACTATCGTGCATGATTGTAATGTTTGGTTCGTGATCGTGCGTGAGTCAAAAATCTCTAACAGTCTAAAATATTGAACTTAAAGTAGCTTAAAATATATAGGGTCCGCCAAATAACTTTTTTTTTTGAAAATGCTATAAAAAAAAAACTACTGAATATTTTCTCAAATTTCTTTTTTTATTTGAAAGTACAATCCTTCCAGTTAATAATGGAAAATAATTTCATTCAAATGGCTGCCTAGTAAAATTTTTCTATAATTAAGAAATTTTTACTAAATTTTAAGTAAAATTTGTTTCTTAATTTTAAGGAAAATTTTATTTAATATTGGTAAAAAGTGTCTTTGGCACCGTTTTCATTTAAATTTTTCCTCTAAATAAGTTCATTTTTCTAAATTCTAGTTCGTTTTGAGTGTTTATTATCAATTAAAAATTTAATTGTAATCATATCAATTAAATTTTTAACTGAAAATGAACAAAAAATCAAATAAAAATTGAATTGAAATTTTTTTGCCAATAATTTTTTATGTGTACCAGATTAATTAAATAACGCTTACTTCAAGGGACGAACACATTTTTAAAATTTCAACTTTCTAGCCAAACCAGTTTTGGCAGACTGGCAAGGGGGAGAATTTTCTAATTTTTGTCCTTTTCCGTATGAATTTTCCAAAATCCTGTCTTAGCGGATGTTTACACTTATAGTAAACCATGCATTAATAATACGAAATTAATGTTAAAAAAGTTTTGATTATTTTGAACAAATTTTTAGTATTACAGATGGAGTGTACGTGCCAAATACAAAGTCCCTTTCTCGGCCAGCATAAGCTAGAAAACGATGATTCAGTCAGTTAAAAACGTTATTCTTTTATATGAATTTTGAGACACCCTTCATACAGATATGTAGATAAAGACAATTTATACAATTACCATCATTTCAAAAGGAGTGATTAAAAGATTTTAAACACTTGTTTATTTTTTTTTTTCGCATTGAATGAACTTTGTAAAACTTGACCTGCATTTAAGATTAGACATGTACAAATTCCGATATTCAAATGTATAATGAACATATGAAGACTGTCATTAAAACTGTCAAGTTTTTGCATTGAAACATTGAAGTCTCTATAAGATTTAAGATTTGAATATAGAGGTTCATACAAATACATGTATAAAAAGACACAATTATTGTCTAATTAACAAAACATTTATTTTACAAAACTTTTTGTTATTTTGTAATTTTTTTGTAATTAAATGCAGGAATTATTATCAGTGAAAAATATATATAAAACTATAAAATAATTAAAATCCTGAAGTAATTTAAGAGATTTTTGCCTTATTCTGCAGCAAACTTTAATGGTTTTTGTTTATTTTTGGACAATTTTTAAACAATGCTTTAAATGCGTATGATATAGTGGTATACAAAAGCATATAAGTATCGTATGTATGTTTATATGTATTGTATGTATTTATCGGTGTATGCAGTGATATCCAACAATATAGTGCAATTATGCTGCCTTTCATAAATGTATCACATATGGGATTTAACTAACAAAACAATGACTTAAAAGGCAAACCAACCAACCAACCGACCAAACGACCAACCGACCAACGAACCAACTACGAATCTACTAACAATGTGGTTGGCAAAAACCAATGAATGCAGTGATGCATAATGTCCCACAGAGTTCATGTTGCAAAGTAATAATGCGTCTGTGGTAATACATAACTCAGAATTTTTTTCTCTATCCGCAAATGTCCTTTGAATTTTTTTATTATTTTTTTTTTTTTAAATCTTCGATGGTTCAATTTTATGCTCAGTTTAAATTGCAGTTTGTTCTACAGAGCAAAAAACACAAAACAGGTGATATAAATGTTATCATCATTGAACAATTCATAACATTTGTATAAAATGATGCGGTTCATGTAAAATCTGTAAATTGTTTTAATGGAAATGAAAACAAATAATGACCAAAAATATCACTACGGCATAGAGGAAAAAAATTATATCTTATTACAATTTTAAATTAAAAATGACCTAAATAACCCATTAAGTATTTTAGATTTTGTTTAGGCATTTTTTAAATAAGCAGAAATATATTTAAATTAAAAAGAAGTGAGATTTAAGTTGATTTTAAAGCTGTTTCTACCCTGTAGGAAGCCTGGGGTCAAGTGTCTACAAGTCACCACTTTTGTCGACTATTTTGGTGACATGTCAACAAAGCGTCTATACTTTTTACATTCCTTTTTTGCAGCTGCAAAGCTGTGCTTGTTCTTGATTTTTTTATTGTTTTATTTTGTTGAAAATACATGTGCATAGCTGCATGCAAAATTTAAGTTTTTAATAAAAATATAAAGAAAAATGAATTTAAAAGGTAAATATACAAATTTGAACAAAATATATAATAAGCCAAAGAAATTACAAGAAACTTGTGAAAAAAAACAATCAATTTTGTATAAAAATAACGAAAAAGAGGCAACAATTTTTAGTGAAAGTTGCAACTCTAGAGATTTTGTGGAGCCTGATGAAGATGTTACGGAGCCGGTGGATGATTTTGTGCAGTCTTTTAAAGATTTGTCTACTCCAAAATTAAATTTGCACGAAATTTTTGTTTACTTTAATGAAAATTATAAAAAACATTTTATTAATAAAATAAATGCACCTGTTTAATATTATTTCCTTCCTAGTGTAGAAATTAAGTAAAAAATTCCAAGAGTGTAGACTACAATTACTACACGCAGAGAAAAAACATGGTTGGGACAGTCATATTCGAAGAGCATCATATATTTTTGGGTTTATGGTTGTACCAACCATAATCGTACTATAATATGGTTATCATATTATGATAATACAATAACCATAATTTTACCATAATATGATCCCTACAGTCATATGATGATTCAAAAATAACCATATTATGATTCTAAATATACATATTATGATCTTGAATTTATCATAATATGATCGCATGTAATCATAGTATGCTCAAAATGTTATTATATTATGGTCCCCACAACTGTGTATATTATGAGTTTATAATCATATTATGATTTTATAATTAATTAATTTATAATTAATATAAAATCTCATCTTTAAATAATATATGATTGTTTTTAAGACATGAACAAATTGACTGAACTGATGTTGGTTTTTATGAAAACAAGACAATATTATGACTGCAAATGTCAAAGTCATATTTTATTTGATGTATAATTATTTATTGATTGTTGCCAGCATTTTGTGGTTGCATAATTATCATATTTTTGTCATAGTCAGAGTTTTTGTTACCACAGTATGGTTACAGCCAATCATGTTATAAAATAGAAGGTGGCAATCATAAAATAGTAAAATATTTACTATAACAATGATGGTAGCGACCATGTTGATGGTTAGAAAACCAATAACATGGTTGTGACAACCATACCCGATTGCAGCAAGCACAATAATGTAGCATTGATCATGTTGCTACCATGTTTTTTCTCTGCGTGTAAAATGTACTAGTGAATCTCTGGTTCCAATGTCAACATCTAGTCAATAGTTGTGTAGATTCGCAATGACACACGCACATGTTAAATGTCTACAGCAGAAAGCGTTGGCTGGGCATAGTTAGTCAGTAATACTGGTGAAAAAATCAATAGTGAATCAGTACAGTTTCACTATCGACATTTTCTACAGGGTATTTAAATTATTGTTATTTCTGCTTGATTTCAAAACATAATTTTATGTGTGTAAACCAGAGATGTGCGATTTTTAATCTGATCATTGATATATTTAATTCGAATATTTTATCTGAAAGCTAGCTCAATTTTATGCTAATCAAAGTTATTTTAGTGCAAGTTTTTCTATTGCTTAAGGAAGCAAAATTTGCATAAAAATACTTTGGATCGTGTAAAATACAGAATTCTTAAAGATAAATAGCCAACCTAAGACATAGATTTCTATTTAAACAGCAGCGAAAAAAGAAAATAGAAAACGAAACCATTAAAGGTTAATTATTAAAATTAAATTTTTCATTAACATTTAACTTCAGCAAATTTTAACAAAACTGCCTGCATCTTTTAGGTGCACCGAATCGTTGCTTATTGTAGGTGACATTAAGTGGCCACTATTACCACTGTATTACATACACTCACACACACACACACACAGATGGAGCTTATATTTTTTTACCATACATACAACTTGTACATAGTAGCGGCAATAAAATCATGTTTTTTTAATTACACAATGCATTTTAAAATTTTTAACCAAGCAATTTATATTATTTTTCACATTTACCTGTGCGGTTTCTTCAACTCTCTTTATATTGCTCTTTTCAACCGTGTAAAATTTAATATATATTTTATGAAAATTTATGAGAGCGATAGCATTTATTGCAATTTATCTCGTTGTTGGTTAAAGTTTAAAACCTCTAATGATCCAGTTTTTTTTTTTTTGATTGAGAAGAAATTATTAACCATCTGCTTGCATTGAAGACATATTATGAAAAAAATGCCGGTCAAGACATTTTAATAAAAAAATATTTGAAGCCATGTCGCCACAAAATGGATACACAATCGGGTTCGAAAATGTTCTTACGTGTTTCTAGCACAAAACTGTATTATAATTTTCACGGAATCCGTATAGTGCCATATGATAATACTGGCAGCACTCACCAAAAAAAACTCTGTAATGACAACTGAAAATTTTGCTATTACGAAAATACAAAAAATATTTTTTAAAACAAAAATTACCAAATGAAGACAAATTCATTCATGTTCTTACTTTTTTTTAGCCTTTGATTTTTTTAATTTTGTCTAAAATATTTTTTGAAAAAAATAAATAAAATTAATAAATGTTGCTTGAAAAATAATATAAATTTGTATATTCGAATTCAAAAGAAATTAGCAGCTTTTAAGTGTAACAAGTGTATCTAAAAATAATTAAGTTAATTAAGGGCATAATTAAGTTAATTAAGGGCATTTTAATAATATGTTTTTTTATAAATTAAAAATTTGCAATATCTTAAAATTCATTGAGTTTACAGCTGAATTTAGCAAACCGATTTTAAATTTTACTTTACAAAAAGTTTACTAAAATTTAGTAGCGGGTAGTAATTTTTTCTACTAATTTCATTGTACACGCAAAGAAAACACATGATTGCAATATGATCACTGCTACTATATTGTGCTTGCTTCAATCGGGTATAGTTGTCACAACCAAGTTA
This sequence comes from Eustalomyia histrio, assembly GCA_949748255.1. Classification (NCBI taxonomy): domain Eukaryota; kingdom Metazoa; phylum Arthropoda; class Insecta; order Diptera; family Anthomyiidae; genus Eustalomyia; species Eustalomyia histrio. The sequence continues at coordinate 62,334,626 of OX456524.1, forward strand.
GTCGCTACCATCATTATTTAGTCAATATTTTACTATTTTATGATTGGCACCTTCTACTTTATATCATGATTGGCACCATACTGTGGTAACAAAAATTATGACTATGAAAAAAATATGATAATTATGCAACGATAAAATGATGGCAACAATCAATAAATAATTATACAGTCAAAGAAAGAAAAGTGCTTAAAGTCTATGATTTTTTCCTTAACAATTTTTCTTAAAAAAGTCCATAATATTAATGTTTTCTTTAGAAAAAACATTTCTAAAGGAAATATTCCTCAATTTAAAGAGCTTTTTTATAGTTTCTAAAAACTTTTCCTTTGACAATTTTTTTTAGATTACGGATCATATAATAATAATCCAGGGAACATAGTATAGTTATGAGCGATCATAATATGATTAATTTTGAGCATACTATGATTACGTTTGATCATATTATTATAAATTCATTATAACATTTTTATTTAGGACCATAATATGGTAATTTTTGAAGCATAATATAACCATATTGTGGTAAAAATATGGTTATTTTATTATCATAATATGATAACCATAATATAGTACGATTACACAGTACAACAGCCAATCTGGGGGGTCAGAAATTCCAAGTCAGGGTGATGGTGCTAGGTCAGTATAGTAAAACACTCAAAGGGTTTGGCGTTCGTATGACCTTTTTATGACCTCTTAAATTTTTTCCTTATCTTGATGTTTTTTCGCTTAGTTGTAACATTTTGGCAAAAACGTAGTTTAACATAACTCGAGAACCACTTGTCCGATTTTGATGAAACAAATTTAGAAAAATTAAGAATTACAATTTCTTTAATCCGTTTATATAACGTTTTTCTTTATAATCAACAGTTTTGCCGGTAAAAATAAATTTGTGGAGAAAAAAAAAATATTTTTTTTGCCTAAAAATTAAAATTTTTTTTTTTTAAATTCATAAAAAATCCAAAACGGAAAAAAGGATCAATTGTTATTAATTTCATGTAAAGTCACATAACCTATAAACAAAATGCGACATAGATCATAAAAATTGATAAACGCGTTCTGCTTTTATTTACAATTAAGTGAAGGTATCCCATTTTGACAAGAATATTGATATTTGTTTTTATTCAAAAAAGTGTCATTTATCGGCTTGGAATTTCTCACCCCCCAGACAATAATCCCAAAAATGTTCCATAGTGTTATTGTTGGCACAACCATAAACCCAAAAATATATGATGCTCTTCGAATATGATTGACCCAAACATGTTTTTTCTTTGCGTGTACTACATGTCAGCAGATAAGTTTGGCTAAAACTAGCAAAACTTCCCGTAATAACAGCAAAATTTTAAGATGCTATTACAGACTTTTTTTGCTGAGTGTATGAAATATAGTAAAATGTTTTTGTAGGAAACATTTGTTTGTATGAAGGTATATCTGAAATTTGGGAAATGTGTAAATTTGTGGATAATGTGTAAATACTCGGGAAAAGAATAATTTGATGGTAAACCTGTATCCATCCCCATATGGAAACCCTTAAAATTAGTCTGCCGACGCTTAATGTTACATTTTTGAAACTATAAAAATGAAAAATTACAAGTACTGTTACTTAAGGTGTTTTTATTATAACAAAAATTTACAATGACTTAGTACATGACATGTCTTTAAAATAGATTTCATTTGATACCCAAATTTTAAAATTAATGCTTTGGAGTTTATTTTGTTCCCTATTTCGGTTAAGTTTAGTGTTTTGAAGCATAACGGACTGAGGGAAGTTCGATTTAAATCAGCATTTAAGAGATTGCTATAACGGTGATAAGACATAACCTTTACGGACTCAATTCCAATTTCGGTATTATTGGGATTGTGACCGAAACATTTTCGGTCATAATCCTCAAAAGAAAACGGACATAAAGCCCAGAATTAGGGTCATAATCCCCATAATATTTTTAAATTCTGTATTATGTTCGCCAACTAGTTTGTCAATTAAAGTATTATTCCGTGGCGGGACTTTTAAGTTTTCTCCTCTGAGGTATGTCTAATACTGGATTCGCGGATGAAAGGTTTTGTGCGTAGATGGCTGTAAGCTGAAGGATTTTCTCGTCTGAAAAATATCCAACTCTAGCTTTGCTAACTTAAGCTTCCCCATAATAAGTTATATTGTTTATAGGTTTTTTCCTCAACTTGGTATAACTGTCCTGAGAACACATGCAAAGTTGCAAGTCATTCGGTCAATTCTTTCTTTGTTTACAAGACATTTGAAGTTGACGTGTCATTGATTTTTTTTTAATATGGAAAAAATTGAATATCGTGCAGTCATTAGATTCTTTGTTTTGAAGGGTTTAAAAGCAAAGGAATTCAAAAAGCACCGTTGAATTTTGGGCTGGTGAATTTAAACGTGGTCGTACCAGCCTTAAAGACGATCCACGCGAAGGACGACCAAAAACTGCAACCACAGCAGAAATCATTGAGCAGGTACATAATATGGTTAGTGAAGATCCAAGTTTGACTAAGCGTGAAATTGCTAATGCCATAGGCATCTCAGACGAATGACTACTCCATATTTTACAAAGAGGATTACGTATGAAAAAACTGTTTGGAAAGTTAGTGCCGCACACATTAGCAATTCAACAAAAACTGGATCGAAAACAAATTTCTCAGCGTAATTTGGAGCGTTTTAAGCCGAATAAAACCGAGTTCTTGCGTCTTGCTTCGTTTTATAACTATGGATGAGACTTGGATATACCACCATGATCCTAAATTGAAACAAGAACGTTTACACACGCAGAGAAAAAACATGGTTGCAACATGATCACTGCTACTATATTGTGCTTGCTGCAATCGGGTATGGTTGTCACAACCATATTATTGGTTGTCTAACCATCAACATGGTCGCTACCATCATTATAATAGTAAATATTTCACTATTTTATGATTGACACCTTGTATTTTATAACATGATTGGCTGTAAGCATACTGTGGTAACAAAAATTCTGACTATGAAAAAATATGATAATTATGTAACCATAAAATGCTGTCAACAATCAATAAATAATTATACATCAAATAAAACATGACTTTGACATTTACAGTCCTAATACGAGTATTGTCTTGTTTTCATAAAAACCAAAATGTCTTAAAATAAAAAACAATCATAAATTGTTTACTAAAACTGGACAGAAAATACCTTTCATGTGGTATTAAAACATTTCATAAATTGACCTATTAAGAACCAGTTTATTTTTTTTTTAACTTAAGAAGATTTTTTTGAGGGTTTTTTCGAAAATTCCTTATACATGTAATATTATTTACAATGATCAATTCATTATCAAAAAGATTCTATATAAAGATTTTATATGGATCATATTATGATAATCCAGAAATCATAATATAGTTATGGGGACCATAATGTAATAATATTTTGAGCATACTATGAGTATATGCAATCATATTATGATAAATTCAACATCATAATATGTTTATACAGAATCATAATATTGTAATATTTGAATCATTATATAACTGTAGCGACCATATTATGGTAAAATTATGGATATTTTATTATCATAATATGATAACAATAATATAGTACGACTATTGTTGGCACAATCATAAACCCAAAAATATATGATGCTCTTCGAATATGATTCTCCCAACCATGTTTTTTCTTTGCGTGCAGTGGACTGAAGCTGGTTGTTCAGCTCCAAAGCAGGTGAAGTCACAACGATCAGCAAAGAAGGTTATGGCATCAGTTTTTTGGGATGCAAACGGAATTTTGTTGATTGATTATCTTCAAAAAGGTAAAACAATCAACTCTGAATATTATTGCAGCCTTTTGGATCAGCCAGATGAAAAAATTCGTGAGAAAAGACCTGGTTTAAAGAAGAAAAAAATCATTTTTCGTCAAGACAATTCACCTGCTCACAAAAGTGTTTTGACGATGGCTAAATTCAAAGAATTAAAGTACGAATTGCTTGAACATCCACCGTATTAACCAGATTTAGCTCCCAGTGACTACTATCTCTTCAGAAACCTCAAACAATTCCTTCATGGAAAGCATTTTTCGTCAAATGAAGAGGCCATAGCAGCCGTAGACGGTTATTTTGCAGAGCTTCCGGAAAACCATTATAAGGATGGGATAAAATTATTGGAAGATCATTGGAACAAGTGTATTGAGCTTCTAGGAGATTATGTTGAATAAAAAAATATATTTCGTAACAAAAACAGTATTCTTTCATTTCGAGCGCAGGAACTTTTCAACCAACCTGTACTGTTTGGCAAACATTTTTGAGATAATACCTAGGCACCGACAGTATCCTTAGTTGATTTTTAACATGTGACATTGTGGAGAGTATAAAAAGTTCATGACTGTCGAACTTAACACTTTTGATACATATTGTCCAGTTTATTTATGTTTTAAATCGCTTTTGTGTACATACATACAACGTAAAATTTATCCTTACATATGCATACATAAACAAAAATGTTGATTAAATTTTATGAAAAAATAATAACCATTAACACGTTTTGTTTTTTCTCTTTTTTATATTAACTCCTTCCCACATCAAATACCTTTAAATCTTTGACAGTTGATGGGTTGGTACTGGTTTTTGTTGGTTGGGACAATTTCAAAAAGGTTGATTTTTTTTAATATAATTACACATATTAATTATTAAATTTTGTTATTCTCATGTGTTGTTGTATATAGTAAAAATAGATATATAAAATATTGTTGCTTTTATATTAATCTAAAATTAAATGTGTAAAATACCAAGAGTTTGGGAAATAAAAAATATATAAATAATAATATTTTGATACCCAGATAAAACATATGAAGGTGCCAGTACTAGCAAAGTATCGATACACTCACAATATATTTTCCCTTAACGACTGTAGTTTATTTAAAAAGTAATACGTTGAGTTTGTTTTTTAATGAAAAATCAATTGAAATTCATAGAAATATATTTTTTAACTATTTAAATCAGTCATTCAAAAAACAAAACTATACAAATTTACAGACATTTAGTAGGAATTGATATTTTCTGTTAAATGTAAATTTTTATGTTTTCTGTTTCTAAAAAAATTCATAGAATTCTTTTTGTTTTTTTTTTCCAAAATAGTTTGTTTATATACAAAATTATTTCAATAGAAATTAAATGAAATTATTCATGATACACACATAGAATATATACATCTGTGTGTGTTGTGTTTTGTAAAATTACATACATATAAATAAAAAAAAAATCAATTTCAAAAACAAACCCCAAAAATGTTTTTTTTTTTCCTACTTTTTGTCAGTTAATATTTGATGGTTATATTAAACGACTTTCGATTGTTTTTACTATTTACTTTTGTTGATTATTAAACAATGATTGAAAATAAACAACAAAATTTAATATGTATTTTAAAGAAATAATATTCTGAGTGTAATATTATCTCATTATCTTAATATTATCTCATGCTATTTTTCAAATATACGGCCAGTTCGAACTTCCCTCGTACACGCAGAGAAAAAATATGGTTGCAACATGATGACTGCTACTATATTGTACTTGCTGCAATCAAGAATGGTTGTCACAACCATATTATTGGTTGTCTAACCATCAACATGGTCGCTACCATCATTATTATAGTAAATATTTCACTATTTTATGATTGCCACCTTCTATTTTATAACATGATTGGCTGTAACAAAAATTCTGACTATGAAAAAAATATGATAATTATGCAGCCATAAAATGCTGGCAACAATCAATGAATAATTTTATACATCAAATAAAACATGACTGTGACCTAATACGAGTATTGGCTTTTTTTTTCATAAAAACTAAAATGTCTTAAAACAACAATCATATATTGTTTACTAAAACTGGAGAAATATCAGATGGGTAGAAAATACCTTTCATGTGGCATTAAAACATTTCATCAATTTTTAAACTTTAAAAGATTTTTTATGAGGGTTTTTTCGAAAATTCCTTATACATGTAATATTATTTACAATAATTCATTCATTGTCAAAAAGATTATATATAAAGATTTTATATTATGATAATCCAGAAATCATAATATAGTTATGGGGACCATAATGTAATAACATTTTGAGCATACTATGATTACATGCAATCATATTATGATTAATTCAACATCATAATATGTTTATTTAGAATCATAATATGGTAATTTTTGGATCATAATATAACAGTAGGGTCAATATTATGGTAAAATTATGGATATTTTACTATCATAATATGATAACAATAATATAGTACGACTATGGTTGGCACAATCATAAACCCAATAATATATGATGCTATTCGAATATGATTCTCCCAACCATGTTTTTTCTTTGCGTGTAGTTATATGAAATGCATCACTGCTCCCATCAAGTACCACCTGTTAATAGACTACTGTCAAATTTTGAGTAATTTCCGTCATTTACTTTGCCTTTAACAGCTGTTCAAAAAAATACAACCTCGGGGATTTTTTAAAATTGGAAAAAAGTGAATTTCGAGTGCTCACTAAACATTATTTTAAAAAAAAAAAAACTTTTAAACAAACCAAGGAAAAGCTTGATAAATACTATGGGGACTTCCATCGATTGTGATGGTAAAAAAGTGGTTTACTGACTTTCGTTGTGGTTGCACAAGTAAATACATGACGCTGAACGTTCTGGACGGCCAATTGAGGTCAATACACCCGAAAATGTCGAAAAATCCACGATATGGTGTTGGCCGATCGAAGAGTAAAAGTGCGTGAGATTGATGATGCCATAGGCATTTCATATGGCAGTGTGGTTTCGATTTAAAATTATCAGTTGGATTTAAGAAAGCTGTCTGCAGGATGGGTGCTGCATTTACTTTCAATTGACCATAATGCACGGGTTCAGACGTGTGTAGTCTCAATGGCAAAATTCCATGAATTAGTACCTCATTCACCATATTCCCCGGATTTAGCCCCCAGTGACTATTTCCTATTTCGAAATTTAAAGAAATGGCTCGGTGGAAAGAGATTTAACTCCAACGATGAAATTATTGATCAAACAAATGCCTATTTTATGGACCTCGAAATATTCTATTTTTTGGAAGAGATACAAAAATTTGGAGAAACGTTGGACTAAGTGTATTGAGATAAGAGGAGATTATGTTCAAAAAACCGTGTTTCATTCAAAAAGTCACAAACTTATTCATCCGCCCTCGTATTTGTGGACCTACATGCCCATGTATGATCATAAACAAATCCATGTATCATCATGTATGTTCATATATATTTCGACTGTTTCGACATGGGTACAAATTATATTATCATACACATGGCCATATATTGAATTATACATGGTCCTATATAAACATGTGAACCCATGTATGATCATTAGAGTGGTCCAAAAAATACAAAAATTTCAATTTGAAACCTACATAATGTTGCTCATATTCCATTTATGTTTAAAAACTCTCTGTGCCAAGTTTCAGCAAAATTCGTTTATATTTAGAGGTAACACAAAAAGTTAACTTTTAAGAATTAGCAATTTGTGGTTAGAGCAATTTATATAAAAAGTAGGTTTGATTTTAAATTTAATTATTTTTCAAACTATACACTATAATTTAACAAAATTTTCCAATATAGTCTTAATTAGTCTTAATTAATGAGCATAAAAGAAATATAAGATCATAATAAAAAAAAAAAAAATCAGTCACATTACAGTAAGTAGTTCGCGATTTTTTTTTTTTTTTTTAATTTATACATACAAATACATATTTTAGTCAAAATATAGAAAATTTCTGAAAAGATGTAAGTAAAAATTTAACTTGCTAAAGCCTTATATAAACAATTTTCTGAAATCTGAGCTTATTTTTTCAAAGGATTACGAATCTGCAATCAAAATTAAAAACAAATTTAAGGTTTTTAAATTATGCGCGTTTTTTTTTTTTTTTTTTTAAATTCAACAAATTTCGATTTTTTTTGTGATACTTTCCTAACTATCGACAAAGGTAGTCATCGAAAAATCTAACTTGTTGTACTTTTGCAATCTACATGATATTGTTTTGAATTTTTAAAAGGATAATAGTAATCCTTACAACTGAATTTAAAATTTGGCTCATTTTAGCTATTCGCTATTATTTAGCGTGTTAAAATTAAATTGTTAGACATTAAATTAAAAGACATTCCGTGGGCATATAACATAATCATTCAAAACAGAATTTTGCGCAGAGGTAAATATAAGAAAATTTCTTGATAAAAATAGAATAATTTTGTAAAAAATTTCCATGAAATTCGCGACTTTGAATTTAATTTTGATTTTATATTCGCAATGTACAACCAAAAATATATAAATATATATTTTATTTTTCTAAATTTTTCATTTATTTAAAATAATAGAACAAGTACAACTTTGAAACTTCAACGGCAATGTGCTACCTCTAAATAATTTTATTTTTTTTTATCCACAATGGCATATTTGTAGGTTTGTGAAGCTCGTGAATTCGAACTTTATTTATTTTTTTTGACCATATTAATGATCATATATACTTCGATTTTCATTATCCAGGAAATTGTTTTACACAAATTATCCAGGAAATGTTCTACAAACCAAAGATGCAATAAAAGTATCACTTCTATGGCAATGGCATCACTTTTTTTTCTAATGGTTTCATCGATGAATTTAACATTAGCGTGTCATAGGATAGAAGTATTCAAATATAGCTACTTCCATTACTCTTAATTTACCCTAAGGAATCAATAACAATGCAATGATTAGATATTGTGATGCATGAGTGGAAATTATTTATATTATTTGTAGTATTTAAGCTTTGATAAAAATTTAATTCATAAGAATGCAACAAAATAAGTTTAAAGAAGCCAACTTTATGCACTCACGCAGAGAAAAAACATGGTTGCAATATGTTCACTGCTACTATATTGTGCTTGCTGCAACCGAGTATGGTTGTCACAATCAAGTTATTGGCTTTTTAACCATTAACATGGTCGCTACCATTATTATTTAGTAAATATTTTACAATTTTATGATTGGACCTTCTATTTTATAACATGATTGGCTGTCACCATACCTGTGGTAACAAAAATTTTCACTATGAAAAAAATATGATAATTATGCAACGATAAAATGCTGACAACAATCAATAAATAATTATTCATCAAATGAAACATGACTTTGACATTTACATTCATAATGTTGTCTTGTATTCGTAAAAACCAAAATTTTATCACTTCAGTCAATTTGTTTTTACTACAAAATGTCTTAAAAACAAAACAATCATATATTTTTACTAAAATTGGACAAATATCAGTTGGGTAGAAAATACCTTTCATCAATTAACTCATTTAGATTCAGTTATTTTTTTTTTTTTTTTTAGCTTTAGAAGATTTATATCTAAAGGGCGTTTTTGAAAATTTCTTTAACATATAATATTATTTACACTTATCAATTCATTGTCAAAAAAAATTCTATATAAAGATTTTATATTTTTTAATTCGTTTCAATAAAAACAATAAGAAATTTTTTAACCCTTTAAAAACCAGGCACGAAAAAAATATAATTTTTTGACTTTACATTAAAATATCTCGAAAACTAATTAAGTCTCTGTGAAAAATAATTTTGTTAAGAATCTAACAAATTAACCAACTGGTTTTGAAAATATTTGCATTTTTCTGATGAAACATCAAAGCTCACAATTGTGTGTCTGGGTCTCAAAGGATAAAAAAAAATATTTTTTAATTCATTTCTTGTAAAAAGTTCTTAAAATATTAGTAAAATATTTTTATAAGAAAAGGTCTGTAGAACCCAAGATTTTTTTGCACGAAAAGGTTTCTTATTTAAAATAATAGATATTTAGAAATTTATCTAAAAAAAAAAACATTTTAAGATTATATGGACTTTTCCTTAAACTAAAACTCTCAGACTCTCCAGACTGTTTCTTAGATAAAAGTTCATATATTCAAAAAAAAAAAAAACTTTGATTCTAAGGCTTTTCTTTGACAGAAAAATTCATAGATTCTGAAGACTTTTCATAATGTAAAATACTTAGATTCTCAGGACTTTTTCTAGTAGAAATATTCTTAGATTCTAAATACTTTTTCTTAAAGTAAAATTTCTAAAATATAAAAATGTAGTTAGAATCTAAGATTTTTTTATTAAAAAAAGTCATTAAAAATTAAAAAAAAAAAATTTTAAGTATTTTTCTTACAGAATCAAAGTTTTTTTTTAAAGAAAAGTTCTCAGAATTTTTTAATTTTTTCCTTAACAATTTTTCTTCAAAAAGTCCTTAATATCAAATTTTTTTTTTAGCGAAAAACATTTCTAAAGGAAATATTCTTATTCATAGTTTCTAAGAACTTTTCCCTTAAGAAATTTTCTTAGATCAGTGATCATATAATGATAATCCAGGAATGATAATATATAGTTATGATAATATTTTGAGTAAACTATCATTACATGCGATCAAATTTAATATCATAACATGTTTATTTAGGACAATAATATGGTAATTTTTAAATTATAATATAACTGTAGGTACCATATTATGGTAAAAATATGGTTATTTTATTATCATAATATGATAACGATATTATAGTACGCCTATGGTTGGCACAACCATAAACCCAAAAATATATGATGCACTTCGAATATGATTGCCCCAACCATGTTTTTTCTTGGCGTGCTGATATAGAAATAATCTTTATTAGACCAAATAAATAATTCTGCATTAGTTTAAAAGCATTTTTGGGCAACTTTGAAATATTTTTTAAAAATTCTAAAGACAAAGATTAAGCACAAATTTAAAATATTTTTGAATAATATAAAAACAATTTTGAAACATTATTAGACAATTTTATAATAATAACTTTTGCACAATTTTAAAATTTTTTTGGTTAATTTCAAATAATTTTTACACAATTTTAAAATTCATTTGGATAATTTTAAAACATTTTTACACAATTTTAAAATTACTTTCCTAAATTCTGAATTAAAACTGGAAATGGTGTAGTGTCAAATCAAATACGCAATGCAAAAATGCACAGATTGCGTCGTCATAACCATTTAAGGCTGAAACAATGCAAATGACAGGCTGAGCTAGTTGCAATTAAAGGTTAAAGAAATCTCTTTTTTTTTGTAATTCTTACTTTCAAGAAATTTTAAACAAAAATATAACAAATGTTTAAATAAAAAAAAAAAATTATAAAAGTTCAACAGAACGATTTTCTCTTTGAAATTGTTGATTTTGAATGATTTGAAAACAATATTATGAATAAATTCTTTATATTCAGAAAATATATCATATAACATCACTTATGCTTTAGAAGCAACGAAGTGTGATTTTTAACATCCCAGCAAAACTTTGGTAATGGGTGCGATATTCTCATGCGTTACATTGTAATGATAGCTCGTTACCTTTTTCATTATTTGCAAGCATAAAGTAATAAATTACTCATTATTGATTACGTAATATATGATTTATAAATGTAAAGTTATAATTTAAATATTTTTAAAAATCTATTTTTAGATACATTACTTTGTGTTTGTTTTTGTAAGCAAAAGGGTAATGTATGTTTGTTTTGATAACACTAGCGAAAAAACGAAGCGCAACAATTCATTTAAGTTTAAAGCAATCAAATACTATATGCGTCGATAGCTCAGTGGGTACAGTTCTTGGCTGGCAACCAGATTTCCCTGGTTCGATTCCCATCTTAATCACATTATTTTGATTACAAATATTTTAAATAAAATATTTGTAATAATTTTTTTAAATAAAAATTCTTCTTTTTTAAAAATCTATTTTTAGACACATTACTTTTTTCATTCTCGTAACCATATAAGTAACCCCTTACATTATCACTTCTAAAGTAATGGGTATATACATTACTTTGAGGCTCATCGCCTATAAAATTCATCAATGAAGTAAGGTGTAAAGTAATCCATCGGCCCCTATGGCTATACATTACTTTGCCCATTATTTGGTAATGTGTGGTTTTGCTGGGATATGCATCAGGTTTATATCCAAATCACTACATTTGAAATATGAGCATATGAATGTTAACTGAAATTTAGAAAGCAATGAAAGAAGTTATAGTGATTGAATTATTACCATTTTTTTGCTGGGATTTCATGAAACTAGACCCGGAACCCCTTTCACGAAACTTAAATGTAATGTATATACCGTTCCACAAAACTAAAGTGTAAGCCATAACTGGCTAAGAACCAGTTCTGGAACAACTCCCAGAAGTGGTTTTAATTTGTAGCTTAGAAAATGTTGGTTTTGGGACAATTTCAAACAAAAATCAGAAGAAAAGAAGTGATTTTATCGCCGATTCTTTATTATCAAATTTTTTTTTGATGGGGATATTAATCCAATTTTAAAAAAGATAATTTGAGCATCAGATTTTGATTTACTAGTGATTGGAGTTATTGTGAACAATATAACCTTGTACTTTTTGCTACTACAATGTTTTTGTATCTAATCTATTTCAACAGCAATTCAATGTAATCAATCAATCATTTGTATCGTACTAATATTGTCAAAGTGATACTCGTGTGAATTTCGTTGGTGTTGTTTTTTTTTTTTTTTTTGTCATCATAGCTGTCAGTATATTTAACATGACATACACTCCATGAGCACAAATTGTATTTCAAAGTTTAATGGTTGTAGGTGAAATTGTTTCAACACACTTCACTTTTTTCTGTTTTCGCTACACACAGAAAAATACATTTTGAAATCAATGTTGTTGTTTATTAATAAAATATAAATCGATTTGAAGTCAAAGTTTGTTTTCTATTGATAAGATTTATACTTAATTTAAAAATGTTTGTAAATATGTTATAATAATTAATTTATAAATGATTTTCTTTTCTATATGTAGTTGTTACCGCAGTTTTTGTACAATATTTTACAAACAGCATTTACACATAGCATGTTAAAAGAGTCTATTTATGGATATTTGATCAGAAGTCCCAGGAATTTAGTTAAAATCTTTGTTTTTATAAAAATTACTTATTGATATTTTTTGAAAACTAAATCGAGTCCCTTGTTGTATTAGTTTTCAAGAAGTGTATGTAAAGGGTGTCCCAAGAAGAACACAATTTTTAAATTTTAAATAAAACACAGATATTTAAAAAAAAATCGTGAAACTTTATTATATCGTAAAGTAGACAGAATAAGGTTATGTATGGAACAGTATTTCGTGCAGATGGCCGCCGCGGCTTTGCTGGCATGCACGCGATCTTTTAATGAAATTTTCAATGACCGTTTTGCATGAATGCTGCGGTATTTCATTAATGCAGCGTCCAATTTCCTCTTTTAAGGCTTGAGTCGTCGTCGGCTTATTCGCGTAAACCATCGACTTCAAAAAACCCCAAAGAAAAAAATCTAATGGTGTTAAATCGCACGATCTAGGCGGCCAATTCTGATCTCCAAAACGCGAAATAACACGACCGGGAAATGACTGATGCAGCAATTGAATTGTTTCTCTGGCTGTATGACATGTGGCGCCGTCTTATTGGAACCACATGCCCTCCACATTCATTTCTTCAATTCTAGGCAAGAAAAAACTGGTTATCATTTCACGATACCGAACACCATTGACTGTTTGCGCTTGACCTGCCCCATTTTCATAAAAAAAAGGTCCAATGATTCCTCCAGCCCAAAAACCACACCACACAGTGACACGTTGAGGATGCATTTGCTTCTCGTGAATCACTCGAGGATTTTCCTCACCCCAAATGCGACAATTCTGCCTATTGACGAAGCCATCAAGATGAAAATGGGCCTCGTCACTGAAGATGATTTTATCGGCAAAATCAGCATTTTCATGTTGTCTCTCCAATACCCAATTAACGAATTCCCTTCGCTGTCCACGGTCAGCTGGCTTCAGTTCCTGAGTCAATTGAACTTTGTATGCATGAAGATGCAAATCTTTCGTCAAAAATCGCTGCAAAGTAGATTTGGAGACACCAATTTGCTGGGCTCGGTGTCGAATTGAGGTGGATGGAGTTTGAGCGACATCATCACGTACAGCTGCGACATTTTCGGTCGATCGACCTGGTCGATGGCGCGTTGTTGTCTTTACATCACTAACAGACCCAGTTTCGGCAAATTTATCCATTAATCTCTTTACAGTTGACTCTTTTGGAGCATTATTGTGACCCCAAATTGATCGCAATTTGCGAACTGTAGCCGCAAAACTTTCACCATTTTGGTAAAACAATTTCACAATGAGAATGCGTTGTTCATTCGTGTAGCGCTCCATTTTTACTAACCTCGTACCTTCTACTAGCAAACAATAACAATTGTTCAAATGTCAAACAATGACACTTCGAATGTTGCCAGATTTAAAAATTGCGTTCTTCTTGGGACACCCTTTATGAGTTGTTTACGGTTTTTTTTTTTTCAGTAAATAATAGTTATTACTTATTTTTGTATTTTTTGTTTTTTTTATTTGGAACACGTTTGCAATTCTCATGTGTGCCATATTTTTTACCAATTTTTTTCAACGTTTTAACTTTGCAATTGATTGGCACCTGTTCTATATGAACGAGGAAAAAATATCAGCAACAACAACAAAGTGCAATGATACAATTATTGATATTTAAAAAAAAAAACTTGTTCAAAATAACATCATCTACAACAACAGCCATTGTATTGTAAATAAAATAAGCAATAAAAAAAAATACAAAATCGCAAAATGCATTTACGTTGCAACACGATTTTATCATGAACAGTTTATGGGATTTTGTTGCATATTTTATTTGCTTAAATGTGTTCACAACATTACAAACACACTCACACACACACACATACACACACAAATACTTACAACTACTTTTTATATAATTCTCTAGCACTTTATTTAAAGCGTTTTGTTGTTGATGTAATTTAAGTGTTGTTCCTTTTTTATTTTGGTGCACATTGATTGTTTGTACTTATACATGTATTATTTATATGAGTGTATTGATTTTGTGTCTGTGTGTGTTTTTACTTATACATATACAGTGAAATCTCTTAACAATGGGCAGCGTGTTTTACAGCCATTTGTATGTTATTCAGAAGAAATGGCATTAGAAGTACATAAAATGGTTGTTGGATTAAAAACAAATTAAAGCAGTGCACTCATAATAATCTCTGCTTAAAAATATTTTTCGTATTTTTTCCCCTGTGTGGGAAAAAATGGGTCAGTTGAAGTTTGAGCACCCATCCAGTGCAAACAGGATCAGTCTAAGTGGACACATCATCCGACCCTATCTTGTGATTGGTTAAATAAAAACCTTCTGAAAGTGACCTGCTCCGTGCACGCATGGTCGGGCAATCATATTCGAAGAGCATCATATAATTTTGGGATTATGCTTGTGCCATCCATAGTCGTACAATAATATAGTTATCATATTATGATAAAAAATAATTAATTAAATCATATTATGATAATAAAATAATAATTAAATTAAGAAATGTTTTTCCAAAAGAAAAAATTTGTTTTTTCAGACTGTTTTAAAGAAAAATACAAAATTTTTAAATTCTAAGGATTTGTTTAATAAAAACATAGATTCTATAGCCTTTTTCAAATATAAAAATTCTTAGATTCTGGATATTTTTAAGACTTTTTTTCTACGAATATTTTTACTAAGAACAATTTTTACAATCTAAGTATTTTTCATGATGAAAAGTACTCAGAATCTTAGAATTTTTTAGAATCTAAGTCTTTTTTCAAAATATATGAATATTTTTCTGCAGAATCTGAGCATTTTACTTTAAGGAAAAGTCCATAGAATCTAAAAATGTTTCTATCAGAAAAATTTCTAAAAATGTAGTATTTTGTATGAGAACAACAAAAAAACTCTTGAATTCCACCGACTTTTTCATATAAAAATTTATTTTATTAATATTCTAAGTACTTTTTCCACAAGAAAGTCAATATTTACAAAATTAATAAATAAACATATTTTTTTAGAAAAAGATTATTATTGTTTTTATTGAAAATAATCAAAAAATATAAAATCTTCATATAGACTCTTTTTGATAATGAATTTTTTCGACTATGAATTAAAAAAGCATTTTCGAAAATAAAACAACCCAGGTGAAAATAATCATATATTATCAGTGACTGAACTGATGCAACTTTTTTTTTTTTGTATGAACACAGTACAGTAGAGTACAGTATTATGACTGTAATTGTCAATCATATTTTTTTGATTTTTTTATTCATTGATTGTTGTCATCATTTAATAGTTCCATAATTATCATGTTTTGTTCATAGTCAGAATTTTTGTAACCACAGAATGGTTACAGTCAATCATGTTACGAGGGCGGATCAATAGGTTCGAACTTCTCTCGTAGTTATATATTTTGAGCAAGTTCCGTCATTTACTTTGCGTTTAACAGCAGGATTTTTCGAGGTCCATAAAATAGGCATTTGTTTAATCAATAATTTCATCGTTGGAGCTAAATCTCTTTCCACCGAGTCATTTCTTTAGGTTTGGAAATAGGAAATAGTCACTGGGAGCTAAATCCAGAGAATAGAGCGGATGTGGGAGCAGTTCGTTGTCTTGTTTATGGATTTTTGCCATGGAAACTAAGCTGTCACACGATTCCGTTGGTGGTCGATTGTGAGCAAACGCGGCAGCCTTGTGAAAAGCTTTCAATATGAGATGCCTATGTCTTCCAAAATCTATCGCACATTCAATCTCTGATCGGCCAACACCATATAGTGAATTTTTTCAATTGTTTTGGGTGTAGAGACGTTCGGCATCTTACGTGATTGTAAGGCTACAACGAAAGTCAGTAAACCACTTTCTTACCATTGAAATCAATGGTGCAGAGTCCCCATAGTATTTATCAAGCTTTTCCTTGGTTTAGTTGGCGTTTTTTCCCCATTTTTAACAAAATGCACGAGGTTGTATGTTTTGAACAGCTGTTGAACGCAAAGTAAATAACGGAACTTGCTGAAAATTTGACAGTAGTCAGTGTTGCATTTTATATAACTACGAGGAAAGTTCGAAAAGTCACGGACTTATTGATTCGCCCTCGTATAAACCATTTAATTTTGATTGAATATGGAATGATTGAATACCCGAACTACAATTTTTTCAATGAGAATGAATTTTTAGCTGGCGTAAATCTATATAATTTTAACAGACTTAGTTTGTTTTTCATCATTCGATTTTTTCAAACACTTAATACAATCGTTAATCAATTTACAAATTTGGGAATTCAATCGATTTATTATTCATTCTATTTCAATTGATTGAGTAATTTAGGAATGATGTTCGGCTCTCTTCATTCGATTTTAAAATTTTGAAAATAAATATGTAACTATGTTATTAGTTTCAATTAAAGGAAATTAAAGATTTTGTTTTATAAATACAAGAAAATTAATATTAAATATAAAATCAGAAATTAAAAAAAAATTTCCAAAATTGAAAAACTCGTTGCAATTTAAAAAAATTGTTTAAATTAAAAAAAAAATCAAAATTATAGATTAACCAAAATTAAAATAAAATTGAAAAAAAAAATCTCTAAATTTGTGAGACTCTTCAAATTGAAAAAATCGCTTTAGGTAAAAAAAAAAATGCTACAATTCACAAAAACAAAATTGCAAAGACACTAATATTTACACTAAAAAATATAACACTTAAAAAAAACAAAATTTAAGATTCCCAAAAATTAAAAAATAAATCGCCAAAATTACATGAAAAAAAAAACAATATTTCAAAAATCTCCAAGATCAAAACAAATCGCTAAAATAAAATAAAAAATAAATCGTATTGAATTGAACTGCTTAGATATATTTGTAACTTACATATCTCGAAAAGTAAAGGCTGTCAAAAAGTTTTTTGGATCAGAGTTCTGAAGTTTCGAGTTACTTGGCTACACTCAGAAAAAAAATTAGTAGTAAAATTTGTAAACGGTTTTCAATCCCACTTTACTATTTTTGAACTGATTTTTATTAAAAAAATATATTATTTAGCAAATCTTTTTGCTATTTACATTTTACATATTACAGTTTTTACAGAATATTAGCAATTTTTTGTTATTTCTAATTAAAATTTACACCTAAAAACTTAAATTGCATTAAAATGTTACATAGATTAAAAAGAATGGATCGAAAGTGAATATACCGACTCATGTCTGAAAATAGGACATTCACTTAAAGTAGCACTAAAAAGTTTTTTTAGTTCTAAAAATCTGCCCTAAAAACAACTAAAATCTGACCTTAAAAGTAAAAAAAATATTGACTAATATATTTTTTAAAACAGAAATTAGTTAATTAAAACAAAATGAATAATTCGTTTATATTTTAACAATTTTTAAGATTTTTAAGCCTTTGATTTGTTTTTAATTTTGTATAAAATATTTTTTGGAAAAAAAAAAATAAAATAAAAATATTTGATGATCGATAAAAAAAAATAAATTTAAAATTTTGTACTAATATTAATAATATTTAGTAATTGTTTTTTTTTTTTTTTGTTGATTTTATCAAACAGATTTTAAATTACACTTTACAATAAGTATAGTAGCAATACCTCAGCAGACATGTGTTGCTAAGATTAACAAAAAAACCGCTGGGCTCAAATTAGCAAAATTTCCCGTAAAAACAGCAAAATTTTCAGTTGCCATTACAGACTTTTTTTAGGTGAGTGTAGATTTTTCTCGAGAGCTATTGATTGCAGAGTGAATATTTGGCGATAATCAATTTTTTGTTCAATTTTGGAAATTTTCTATACATTTTTGCGATTTTTTAAAATTTTGGGAATTTTTAAATTGAGACTTTTTTAAAATTTTGGTGATTTTTCGAATTTAATGTTTTTTTCAATTTGATATTTTTTTCAAAAGTAAAGCTTTTTATATATTTTTTGAATTTTAACGAATTTTCAATTTGAGCTATTTTATCATATTTAACAATTTTTTTAAATTTTGGCGATTATTTAAAATGTTTTCATCCTTTTCCCTTTTGATTTATACACTCACAATATATTTTCCGTTACCGACTGTAATTTATTTAAGAAGTAATACGTAAAGTTTGTTTTTAAATGAAGAATTAATTGAAATTCATAGAAATATATTTTTTAACTATTTGAATCAGTCATTCAAAAAACAAACTATAAAAATTTACAGACATTCAGTAGGAGTTGATATTTTCAGTAAAATGTAAAATTTAATGTTTTCTGTTTCAAAAAATATAAATTCATATAATTCCTTTTTGTTTTTTTTACCAAAATAGTTTGTATTATTTCAATAAAAAATACAAGAAATTATTCAAATATACATACACACAAAGCCAATAAAAATATATACAGCTGCATGTGTTGTGTTCTATTTTGTAATTACATACAAATAAAAAAAACTTTCAATTTGAAAAACAAACCACAAAAGTAGTTTTTTCTAACTTTTTGTTAGTAAAAATTTGATGGTTATTTTAAACGACTTTCTATTGTTTTTACTACTTTTTTCGATTATTAAACAATGAATTAAAATAAACAACAAAATAGGTTGAATATAATGAAAAATCAGTAGTCCTCTTTTTGATTGTATTTTCGATTAATTTAATATGTATTTTAAGTTGTTTTTAACGAAATAATATTGTGAGTGTATTTAAACTTTAAATTCAATAATTGCTATTGTTATTTTCTTCTTGTATCTGCAAGAAATCGTTTAATTTACTGTAATAAACTAAAATCATTGTTAATTTGCCAATTATTTAAAATCGAATAAAGAAAACCGAATGCCATTCCCAAATTTCTCAATCATATGAAATTGAGCAAATAATGAATTGAATTCCCAAATAGTAACTCAAATGGGTAAAAAACCGATTGAATTTCTAATGATTGAATTCAATGACTGATTAAATCGAATGAGATAAATTGATTGAATTCCTTAGAAGTGAATTCAATTCAACAATTCCGAAGACGGAATTCTCTGTTAATCAATCGTCGAAGCTCTCAACACACCCTATGACTGGTAAAAACAGGAAAAATCCAATTGTATTTTTAATAAAAAAAAAATAAAGGAAAGGAATTTGAAAAATGTTTTGGAAAAATACCAATTTTAAACTTTAACGGGGCAGCACTTGCGAAAAAATACACTAAAAATAGTTTGTAAGATAAAATAACAGAAAATGTCATTTACAATAAATGATATTTCATTTAAAAAAAGGTCTACTTAATTTTCATTTAATTCAAATGCCTTTTATTATTTATTTTTAAATCTTGAACTGACACATCTATAAAAAACAAATGATATAATCAGTTAAAATAAATGTCAAAGTTTTACCTACCAATTCCTTTAAAAATAAATGATTTTATTATTTATTTGAAATTGTTTCCGTTTTTGTATTTTTTTTTTTTTTGAAAAATGTGTGTATGCATAACTATAGACACTTTTTATGTGAATGTGTTTGTGTATATATGTGTGTTTATGAAATTTTTGTAATTTGAATTGAAATGATTTTGTATATATACAACCAATTTAAATAAAAAAACAAATTGATTTTTTTTTTGAAACAGACAGCAATCAAAATTTAAATTTGTAATAACTGTTACGGACACAAATAAACCACAATTTTGCGTTTTGTGGGTAATTTTTTTCGACTAAGTGTATAAAAAAGTTAATATAGATATTTCTTTGAAAAATAAATGTATGTTTCTTTATTTTTAAATGGAACGAAAAACATTTTTATTAAACCACAAACAGTAAACTTCATAATATTCTGTGTGTATATTTTTTCATAATTGTACTTTTTTGATTAAGCGCGCATAGAATTAATGCACTTTTTGGTTTCAAATCCTTAAACAAAACTGACAGTTGTCGTTATTTTTAAAAAGTTATAGCATCTTACAATAGTGCAATACATCGGAAACATTTTTCATCGGATACATTTAGACTACAATATCAGGCCGAATACCTACTCTTTAATACCGCTTGTGTGTTAATTTTCCTATTATGTATACTTAAACAATTGAAAATATATTTTTTTTTTGGCATAAATTTTAAGTAATTCAAGTATATTTTTTATGGATGCGTTGTTTTTAAAAACTACCTTTTAACTTAATAATATATACAATTTTGTACATGGAAAAATATAAACTCAATTTTTTGATAATGACAAGAAAAAGGAGAAAAAAAAACTAAACGGATATCCTGTTAAACCGTCAAACATAATTGAATATTTAAAATCAAAATCTGTTGCAAACCTTTGTAAATGAACCACAACGGATACGAGTACTAGGTGTTTGTCAAAAAGACACATACAAAAATAGAAAAAAATATATACACATATAAATATATACAATAGTTGTACATAACAGTAACGTATTCTATATGATGATGTGAAAATAACTAAATGGCAAATTTTGTCATTTCGTGTTGTTGATGATGGCTTTGGGTCAACAGTAAAAGGAAGTCATTATTATAAAACAGAACAACAGCAACAGCAGTTATAAAATTGGCAAAAAAAAAAATAAGAACAAAATAGTTGAGTTGATAATCCAAAAATTCAGGTATATATACTTTTTTTTAATAAAAATGCATAGTTATATAACAATAAACAAACAAAGATAACTTTGTTATTCAAAAATTGTTAAACTTATTTTGGATGCTGTTTCAGCTTTAAATAACTTTTTAATGGCTGACTCACCGGCTCTACTATATTCTGCTGGAGCTAGGAAATTGAAATTTCATCCGCAAAGATGGAATTATGGTAATTCCTATGGGGAAGGCCAAAAATCGCCAGACTGAAGGCCGCCAAAACCCCTAAGATAAAGTACTTTTTGAGACTACCGCCTACACGTGGTAAAAATTGTGATCTAACAGAGGAAAAGACTCCTCCTAATGACTAGAAATCTTAAATCCATAATATGTGTTTCCTGGAGTATACTCAATTTATTGATAAGGTACTATTTGGAATTTTCACCAGAGTTTCAAGGAAGTCACACCTTTACCGAACTGAAATGGAGCGGTAAACGTGTGGAATTGAAAACTATACAAGGGAAATGAAATACAACGGCACTGGGAAGGAAATAAAATGGCAAAGGGAACGAGTGGAATTGAAACACTAAAAAAATAAGACAAAATGGAATGGAATGGGAAACGAGTTGAATTGAAACATTAGACATGAAGAACGAAATGGAACAAGTGGAATTGAAACACTGAAAAACGAAATGGAATGATACGGGGAATGAGTGGAATTGAAACACTATACAAGGGAAACGAAAAAGTACGGAATGGCAAACGAGTGGAATGAAAACATTACACAAAGAGGAACGAAACCGAATGCAACGGGAAACGATTGAAATTGAAACACTTAAGTCAGGGAATCAAATGAAATGGATCCAGCTAAAATTTTAGTGATATTTGTAGATTTAAAAAAATTTGTACTTGTAAAAAGAACCGTACAAATTTTGACAAACATTTTTTGACCAATTCATAGAAACCAAACAAGACTATGGAATGGTGGAAATCATTTACTCAATTTTTTATAAAAAAAAATGATTTTTACCACTTTCATAGTAAACCCTTCATACGAGGGCGCATCAATAAGTCCATGACTTTTCGAACTTCTCTCGTAGTTATATGCAATGCATCACTGCTCCCATCAAGTACCACCTGTTAATAGACTACTGTCAAATCTTGAGAAAGTTTCGTCATTTTCTTTGGGTTTAACAGCTGTTCAAAATATAACAGGTCAATTGAGAAGTCCCCGGCCTGACACATAGATGGCGCTACTAGTTTGGGAATTATAGCATTTTGAGTGAAGCAACTTTTGTTATTGTGAAAAAAATTAATAAAAAGGAATTTTGCGTGTTGATAAAATATTGCGTTTTGAAGGGAAAAAATACAGTTGAAGCAAAAACTTGGCTTGATGATGAGTTTTCAGGCACAGCCCCAGGAAAATCAACCCTCAAAGATTGGTATGCTAAGTTTAGACGTGGTGAAATGAGCACTGAAGACGGTGAACGCAGTGGACGCCCAAAAGAAGTTGTTACGGAAGAAAACATCAAACAAATCCACAAAATGATTTCGAATGACCGTAAATTGAAATCGAATGAGATAGCAGGTATTCTAAAGATATCAACTGAACGTGTACATCATATCATTCACGAATGTTTGGGTATGAGAAAGCTCTGTGCAAAGTGGGTGCCGCGCGAGCACACTTTTGATTAAAAACAAGTCAGTGAAA
Organism: Eustalomyia histrio; assembly: GCA_949748255.1. Taxonomy (NCBI): domain Eukaryota; kingdom Metazoa; phylum Arthropoda; class Insecta; order Diptera; family Anthomyiidae; genus Eustalomyia; species Eustalomyia histrio. The sequence continues at coordinate 62,357,786 of OX456524.1, forward strand.
ACGAAGTCGAAAATCCATGCATTGGGCTTCGAATTGCTTCCGCATCCACCGTATTCTCCAGATCTGACCTCCAGCGACTATTAACTGTTCTCAGATCTCAAAAGAATGCTCGCTGGGAAGAAATTTTCGTCGAATGAAGAGTTGATCGCCGAAACTGAGACCTATTTTGAAGCAAATGACAAATTGTACTACCAAAATGGTATCGAAAGGTTGGAGGGTCGCTATAATCAGTGTATCACCCTTGAAAGGAACTATTTTGATTAAAAATAACGAATTTTGCAAAAAAAAAAAATATGTTTTAGTATGGAAGGCCGGGGATTTTTCAATTGACCTGTTAAAACCTCGTGGCTTTTTTTAAAAAATGGAAAAAAGTAAATTTCGAGTGCTCATTAAATATTTTTTTTTTTTTGCAAGAAAAAGGAAATGCTTCATAAATACTATGGGGACTCTGCACCATCGATTTCAATGGTAAAAAAGTGGTTTACTGACTTTCGTTGTGGTCGCACAAGTACAAATGACGCTGAACGTTCTGGACGGCCAATAGAGGTGTGTGGTTTCGATTTTAAATGGTCATTTGGATTTAAGAAAGCTGTCTGCAAGATTGGTGCCGCGTTTGCTCTCAATTGACCATAATGCGCGGGTGCACACGTATGTAGTCTCAATGGCAAAATTCCATGAATTGGGCTACGAATTGGTACCTCATCCGCTACACGCAGAGAAAAAACATGGTAGCAATATGATCACTGCTACTACATTGTACTTGCTGCAATCGGGTACGGTTGTCACAACCAAATTATTGGTTTTTTAACCATCAACATGTACGCTACCATCATTATTTAGTAAATATTTTACTATTTTATGATTGGCACCTTCTATTTTATATCATGATTGGCTGTAACCATACTGTGGTAACAAAAATTCGGACTATGAAAAAAATATGATAATTATGCAACGATAAAATGCTGGCAACAATCAATAAATAATTATACAATCAGAGAAAGAAAAGTTCTTAAAGTCTTGATATTTTCCCTAACAATTTTTCTTCCAAAAAGTCTTTAATATTATTTTTTTTAGAAAAAACATTTCTAAAGGAAATATTCTTAAATTTAAAGAGCTTTTTCATAGTTTCTAAGAAATTTTCTTAGATTATGGATCTTATAATGATAATCCAGGAATCATAACATAGTTATGAGGGACCATAATATGATAAAATTTTGAGCATATAATTGCGATCATATTATGATAAATTCATTATAACATGTTTATTTAATCCTATGATATGGTAGTTTTTGAATCATAATATAACTGTAGGGACCATATTATGGTAAAAATATGGTTACTTTATTATCATAATATGATAACCATAATATAGTATGATTATGGTTGGCACAACCATAAACCCAAAAATATATGATGCTCTTCGAATATGATAGACCCAACCATGTTTTTTCTTTGTAATGTTGGACACTTAGTATAGAGCTAAAAGGGATTATGTTGAATAATACAATTTTTTTTCAAAAACCGCCTTCGTATTTTAGTGATGCGCAACCACTGCCTTTCAAAATAGTTCAAAAATTAAGTAAAATTCTGCTCTCCATCCATGAGTGTGTCCACCCAGCCAGTTCCCATTTAATTGGCTGGTAACAATGGAAGAGCCAGCAATTTCCGATATGCGGTGTTGCAGCATTCGACGATCTTACAAAAATTTGGAGCGAATGGTTTTCTATGACATTGCGGCAATTTTGAAACTTGTTAAGAATTTTATTTATTCTTAGTGTATATAAAAACAAAATTTTCGCCTGCGGCGCCAACTTCTACAACTATTTATATACGAAAAAGAAAATGAAAATTTTTAAACAAAAATCGAGCATTGTTTAGTAAAAATTTTCGCCTGACAAGTAGATTTTCCGGTCACGATAATGTGGTAAAGAATTTATAATATAAAGCACCAACCCGAGAGTCTTTGACGTTTCGTCAAAAGAATTTTGTAGCATAATAGATTTTTATCAAAATGATCTAAAAGCGGAAGAAGTAATAAATAAGTTTTAAATAAAAATTTTTTGAATTTAAAAGCTGTAAATTTTGTTCAAAAAGGTCAAAAAATTTAAGTTTAGAAAATGGCCAGCTTTTAGAAAATATATTTCATATAAGACAATAAAATTAGATCACGCAGGGGTTACCATTTTTTTTTGTAGCAATGGCAACCAATATTGTAAAGGGTGTCCCAAGAAGAACGCAATTTTTAAATTTTAAATAAAACACAGATATTAAAAAAAAAATTGTGAAACTTTATTATATCGTAAAGTAGACAGAATGAGGTTATGTATGGAACAATATATCGTGCAGATGGCCGACGCGGCTTTGCTGGCATGCACGCGATCTTTTAATGAAATTTTCAATGACCGTTTTGCATGAATGCTGCGGTATTTCATTAATGCAGCGTCCAATTTCCTCTTTTAAGGCTTGAGTCGTCGTCGGCTTATTCGCGTAAACCATCGACTTCAAAAAACCCCAAAGAAAAAAATCTAATGGTGTTAAATCGCACGATCTAGGCGGCCAATTCTGATCTCCAAAACGCGAAATAACACGACCGGGAAATGACTGATGCAGCAATTGAATTGTTTCTCTGGCTGTATGACATGTGGCGCCGCCTTGTTGGAACCACATGCCCTCCACATTCATTTCTTCAATTCTAGGCAAGAAAAAACTGGTTATCATTTCACGATACCGAACACCATTGACTGTTTGCGCTTGACCTGCTTCATTTTCATAAAAAAAAGGTCCAATGATTCCTCCAGCCCAAAAACCACACCACACAGTGACACGTTGAGGATGCATTTGCTTCTCGTGAATCACTCGAGGATTTTCCTCACCCCAAATGCGACAATTCTGCCTATTGACGAAGCCATCAAGATGAAAATGGGCCTCGTCACTGAAGATGATTTTATCGGCAAAATCAGCATTTTCATGTTGTCTCCCCAATACCCAATTAACGAACTCCCTTCGCTGTCCATGGTCAGCTGGCTTCAGTTCCTGAGTCAATTGAACTTTGTATGCATGAAGATGCAAATCTTTCGTCAAAATTCGCTGCAAAGTGGATTTGGAGACACCAATTTGCTGAGCTCGGTGTCGAATTGAGGTGGATGGAGTTTGAGCGACATCATCACGTACAGCTGCGACATTTTCGTTCGATAGACCTGGTCGATGGCGCGTTGTTGTCTTTACATCACTAACAGACCCAGTTTCGGCAAATTTATCCATTAATCTCTTTACAGTTGACTCTTTTGGAGCATTATTGTGACCCCAAATTGATCGCAATTTGCGAACTGTAGCCGCAAAACTTTCACCATTTTGGTAAAACAATTTCACAATGAGAATGCGTTGTTCATTCGTGTAGCGCTCCATTTTTACTAACCTCGTACCTTCTACTAGCAAACAATAACAATTGTTCAAATGCCAAACAATGACACTTCGAATGTTGCCAGATTTAAAAACTGCAAATTTGATGTCACATTTTATACAATCAATATATAAAATATATTTGTGTTCATCAGAACTGTCAGTTAAAGTTGGTTGTTATGCTGCTGCTGCTGCTACTGCTATACATTTTTGTTTTTTAGACACGCTATAAATTCATTCAAAACTCGAGAAAAAAAACCAGCTGGCATATGAGATAACAGGGATTGTTGTATTAAATTAACGCTTTTTTAAAAAGTTTTGAAGTTTGTTTACAAAATACCCTACAAACTTGGCAATGTAATTAAAAAACTATTCCACCCCAAATATATGAAACTTGAAAGATAACTTAATGGCTGTTAATATTAGACAATACAAAAGTAATTTAATAGTTATAGCCATTTAATTTTAGTGTAGTCTGCTGAACTCGAAAATAGCATCATAATTATTTGATATAAAAACCAATTATAATTATTTTATAATTGGTTTTTATTTATGTTATCTTTAAATACTTAACACAAATGTATTAAAATTTTAAATTTAAAATGCAAAACGTTAAAATTTTCAAAAGTTTGTCCAAACTTTTATTTCTGTTATTGCCATTGCAGTATGAATTGTATACGTTGCCATAGAAAACTGTGTAAATGCAGATTATTCATACGCAGTGGTTAACAAAATGTGGTTAAAGTGATATAAGATAAATTTGATAGCAGTGTTATTTTTTGTGTTAATTAAAAAAAAAAAATGTATAACAAGTACTTAATTATAGTAAACTTTTGAAATAAATACAACTTATATCTGGTTTTTGGTTTTTATACATTTTGATGGGATTAACCCTCTTATGCATGAATTTTTATTTATGATGAAATTCAAATCATAAAAAAGCCACAAGTAAGTTTAGGCAGCTTAGAGGTTGGCAATAACAGTCCCAGATCAAAAGAATTGAAAATAAATCAAGAAAGCTAATGTATGTATATAGAAAATTCGGTGTGATCAAATTTTACATTTCATTGAACTATAAAACATACATTCCCAGCAAAACTTTGGTAATGGGTGTAATATTCTCATGCGTTAGCTCGGTACCATGTTCATTATTTGCAAGCATACAGTAAAAAGTTACTCATTATTGATTACGTAATATATGATTTATAAATGTTAAGTAATAATTGAATTATTTTTGAAAATCTATTTTTAGATACATTACTTTGTGTTTTTTTGTAAGCAAAAGGGTAATGTATGTTTGTTTTGATAACACTAGCGAAAAAACGAAGCGCAATAATTCATTTAAGTTTAAAGCAATCAACTATTATATGCGTCGATAGCTCAGTGTGTGGAGTTCTTGGCTGGCAACCAGAGTTCGATTCCCATCATGACCACATTATTTTTAATAACGTTGAAAATATTTGTAATAATTTTTTTAAATAAAAATTCCTCTTTTTTAAAAATCTATTTTTAGACACATTACTTTTACCATTCTCGTAACCATATAAGTAACCTGGGTTCTTTGAGTGATTGTCCAAAAATTTCTCATTTCTTAACTTGGGTATATTATTCTTCTGCGAGTGGATAGTGGTCATCTTGATGATGTGTGTGTGCAAAATCAAGGATGTAATTTATTGCATTAACATGTTACTCCCAGAAAGGACATACATTCCAGGGGACTCATGAGTAACACGAACTTAGAACTAAACCTAAAACTGACAGCATCTGTTGGTATAGGGGAATACTAAGGGACGGCAGAAAGATCTGCTTTTCCTGTCTGTTTTGACTGGTCCGCTTGAACTTTGGATCACAGTACTTAAATATACTAGCTGTACGTTTAAATTCCCCAACATATGTTTTCCACATTGGGTAGTTTGAGTGCCTGTGTTTGACCCGCCGTGGTGCGGATCGAACTAAACCTTGACAAATGTAATATTTCAAGGGGAGTAAAGAAAATATTCTAAAGTATCCGATAAAAATTAAGGCTAATCTCTGGAGACCCCAATGTCCACAGAGAAATTTTCAGTCTGTGATTAATCTTACGTTAAATTACGAGAAATATATCCTGAAAACAAATTGTTGCTGACAGCATCAAATAGTTTTCTAATGTCACAACCGAAAAACTTCCGATATCATTCGATTGGCTAAAAATTCGGTTGTCAGCTCGCAAAAATAATGATCCTGTTTCTCAACCAATATGTGGAGGCTTGGTCAATGGCGGCTTGGTACATCTGGGTCCCTAATTGAGTCAAACCCTTCTGCTTCCGATTCCTGTAAGTGCTTTAATCCTGTCCGGTAGCTTTCCATGTTCCTATTGTACACAACGCACAGATAGGGATTACAACGGAATCGTTGATCGGCTAAGCATCAAGCCGATTGCGAAACTAGAGCTTCCACTGCTACAGCTAGAGCTCTCAATGACGAATACCAACGCTCTCTACCTCAACCTTCTGCTGTCAGATCTAAAGAAAAGCAGCCGCTCTTTTGCCGAAACGTCCAAAGCATAAGCCTACTCGGCTATTTTTTTTTTTTTTTATTAAATCTTCATTTACATAACCGAGCCATTAGGGCCTTATGTGGTTAATTAAAGCTACTATCTAATTTATTTAATAAGCCATTTAACGAGTTGGTAAAAAAAACCCTCCTCTAGAAGATTGGACTATCATTCGGAGCCAGTCGAAACAAAATTACTGGAGCTATAAAACAAAATTTTAAAATATACTATTTTTTTAATGAGAAAACCCCGAAAAGAGATTTTTAAATGATATTTTTTAAAACAAATCACTTAAGTCTCTATCTTTAAATTGAATTGAAAAAAAAAAATAGATAAAAATATTTTCATACACTTTGTGTACAAAAGACCTATCAGAAATTTTGTTTCGAATTTAATGCTGAATTTTTGGTGGAGGAGGTTAAACTTAATTTCGCTACAAAATTAATTCTTTTACTTATTTGCGATTGAGGGAGGCATGATACTCGACCGTGGATGAGTAAAAGGAGGGAGGGGTTGTTTACAATTAGTTTTAGCCCTGTCTTCCAAATATGGACCTACATCTAGGAACGATTTACAGAATGTACATGATGCCATATTGCATTAATGGCACGAAATGGGTTAAAAGACGCTTTAAGACGTTTTAAGTCAAATTTCGGGAAGCGTTCAAATTCCGGGATGGATACTGATTTCATTTTTAATGAACACATCGGAAAATATAAAACGGAATTGCCGAATAAGTTGATTTAGGGAAATACCGGGAAGATGGGTTCATATGCTAACTAAGTTTAAATATAGTCCGTTTTTCTTCAGGTAAAATTTCAACAAGATATCTATAATTTTGTGTGTGTAAAAATCAGACCTATGAGAGATAAATCTGCATATGGACTGCTATGAACCAATTTCAATAAGGTTTCTCCGTGGGTCAATAGAAACTTTATTTAAATAACTTTATATTTGCAAACTGCAGTTTAATTAAAGAGTAACTACGGTGGATTTATATAAGGACTAGGTCCAAATATGGTCCGATTTTCTTTAACTTGATATGCTTGATTTATGGTTCCATAAAACACTTACAATTAAAATTTCTATGTGAAATTAAACTAAACTCGTATTAACTAGTTGTCGAAAAACACTTCGGTTTTTGTGGAGATCTTTTGCCAAATCGAAATACATGTCTCAGTCTTAGCTTTAAATACTAAATTTACTTTCACAGAGAAAACGGATTCGTGCTGGCAATTGAATTTGCAGGCAATCGAAGATATGAGTAATTAACTGTAACAACAGTATATCAGTTGTCTCACTAACAACTCGGTAGTCACAACCAAAAAATTCGGTTGCTGCAAATGAACCATTCGATTGGCAACAAGTTCAACACGAATCTGTTTTCTGGGTTTTGTAAATATATTGAGGTTGAAAGCTCGTTATAAATAAAAAAAAAATAAAAACAAGTAAAAAAGCTTAAATTCGACTGTACCGAATCTTTGAGTACCCTGCCTCCACCAATATATTACTGTTTTTGATACAAATAAAGTAAAATAAACTTTTGAAGTAAAATTATGATGAAAAAAATTTTTTGTGGTAAAAAAAATTTTTGTGGTGAAAAAATTTTTTAAGGTGAGAAATATTTGAGGTGAATACAAGAAGCATGCAATTTTTAAATTTTAAATAAAACACAGATATTTAAAAAAAAATCGTGAAACTTTATTTTATCGTAAAGTAGACAGAATGAGGTTATATATTTAACAATATATCGTGCAGATGGCCGCCGCGGCTTTGCTGGCATGCACGCGATCTTTTAATGAAATTTTCAATGACCGTTTTGCATGAATGCTGCGGTATTTCATTAATGCAGCGTCCAATTTCCTCTTTTAAGGCTTGAGTCGTCGTCGGCTTATTCGCGTAAACCATCGACTTCAAAAAACCCCAAAGAAAAAAATCTAATGGTGTTAAATCGCACGATCTAGGCGGCCAATTCTGATCTCCAAAACGCGAAATAACACGACCGGGAAATGACTGATGCAGCAATTGAATTGTTTCTCTGGCTGTATGACATGTGGCGCCGTCTTGTTGGAACCACATGCCCTCCACATTCATTTCTTAAATTCTAGGCAAGAAAAAACTGGTTATCATTTCACTATACCGAACACCATTGACTGTTTGCGCTTGACCTGCCTCATTTTCATAAAAAAAAGGTCCAATGATTCCTCCAGCCCAAAAACCACACCACACAGTGGCACGTTGAAGATGCATTTGCTTCTCGTGAATCACTCGAGGATTTTCCTCACCCCAAATGCGACAATTCTGCCTATTGACGAAGCCATCAAGATGAAAATGGGCCTCGTCACTGAAGATGATTTTATCGGCAAAATCAGCATTTTCATGTTGTTTCTCCAATACCCAATTAACGAACTCCCTTCGCTGTACATGGTCATCTGGCTTTAGTTCCTGAGTCAATTGAACTTTGTATGCATGAAGATGCAAATCTTTCGTCAAAATTCGCTGCAAAGTGGATTTGGAGACACCAATTTGCTGAGCTCGGTGTCGAATTGAGGTGGATGGAGTTTGAGCGACATCATCACGTACAGCTGCGACATTTTCGGTCGATCGACCTGGTCGATGGCGCGTTGTTGTCTTTACATCACTAACAGACCCAGTTTCGGCCAATTTATCCATTAATCTCTTTACAGTTGACTCTTTTGGAGCATTATTGTGACCCCAAATTGATCGCAATTTGCTAACTGTAGCCGCAAAACTTTCACCATTTTGGTAAAACAATTTCACAATGAGAATGCGTTGTGCATTCGTGTAGCGCTCCATTTTTATTAACCTCGTACCTTCTACTAGCAAACAATAACAATTGTTCAAATGTCAAACAATGACACTTCGAATGTTGCCAGATTTAAAAATTGCGTTCTTCTTGGGACACCCTTAATTAATTTCTAAGCGAATGGTGAAAAAATATAAGAAAATGTGGTATCTGCCAGTCGCTACTATGATATTGTACTTAAATACGAGTACACCAATTTGTATGTAAAATTTAGAGGTATCTTCACATTTTCACTCATAACTTATTAACAGCTGGACCGACTGGATGTCCAATGATCTGGGTAAAAAATAGGCACCCCCGCTTGCGTCTTCGCATCGTTATCGCCATTTCAACAGACAGACAGACGGACATTGCTAAATCGACTTAAAATTGCATAAGGTTCACCAATATATATATACTTTATGGGGTCTTAGACCTATATTTCGACATGGTGGAGGGTATAATAGTATTTATTTTAAAAGATTAAAAGATTAACTAACTATGCACTTTAAAACGAAATTACAAATGCTCCCTGCTGTACACAGAAAAAAGTATCACAAAATTTCAAGTAATTAAAAATAATTGTTAAAATTCAAATATGATTTCTACACCCAGAGAAAGAATGCTTGCGATTCGATTAAAACCATTAACATTTATTTGTGAGGATTTAATTTTGTTTGGAATAATCTAGAATCCATTAATAAAGCAAAAATGTTATATTGGGAATTAGATAAAGGGAAAAGAAACTAAAAATCAATCCTATTATTCCATTATTTGAAATTCCAATCAACTTTACGAATAAAATTCGTTTAGAAGCAACCATTTAGTTAGAAATTTAGTACAATCTTTTAAATTTATTACAAAATTGTCGATATTGAAGAGTGGTAACAACAAATATATCATTTAATTACGGTTTCAGTAGAAGTAACCGAATTGTGGATTGTATTGATAATATACGTCATTATTGATTGGTATTGATAAACAAATTTTATACTAATATTTCTTTTCCTAACAATTTGTTTAAAATCAAATTTAGCCATAAAAATATGTAGAGAGGTTGCTCAGTACTCAGAATTTCCGAGTTCAAATCCCCGAAAAGACAAACATTTCAAAAAATATTTTTTTTTAATTAAAATTTAATACCCAAATGTTTAAATAACAAATATATCAAAGAAAATTAAATTGTGGTGCAGTAAGCAAGGGTGTTAATTATGAATCTGAATGCCCTGTTTCGATACCGGAAAAATATAAAAATATATTTTTTTTTAAACAAAATTTTGTGGAACGTAATAATATTTATGTGGAATATAAATTATACAACTGAATATTGGCTTTCACAACTAAAAATATAATTTAATATGAAGACACTTGGCGTAACCGCCAGAATTCGATTGGCAACAAATTCTGTTTTCTGGGTGTAACAATTTTTTGTTTGAACGCAGAATAAAATTACAAAATTCTGTTTGTAATATTGAACATCGTCCATAGAACATTTCTGTTAATACAAAAAAAAATATATATATTTTTTATAAAGCCACCAACAGTTGGAATTTGTAAATACAAAAAACTTTTTGTTATTTTTTTGTAACTTCAATTTTTATTTTCAAATAATTTTTATATGAAAAGTAACAATTTACAAATATTTCAAACAAAAAAATTGTTAGAAAACCAGTTTGAATTTTAACAAACATTTTTAATTACTTTAAGTTTAGTGATACTTTTTTCTGGGAAATGTTTGTTATATTAATTTTTCATATAAAAATTGAATTTAAAAAAAATTCAATAAAATTTATTTGTTATAAGGTTTTTATATTTGGACTTGCCTATAATACATTAATAAAGTAATAATATTGAATTGGGAATTAAAAATAGAAAATATGAACTAAATAAAATTATTGAAATTTCCAATCAACTTTAAAAATACATAAAATTCGATCAGTAACTGCGTACAGAAAAGACAACTTGAATGTAGTAGAAAACTAGTACAATCATTAAAATTTATTAAAAAATTTTCGATATTTACAAAAGATAATTACAAATATGGTTATCCTTATCAAATTTGCCATTAAATTAGGGTTTCAATAGAACCAACCGAATTGTGGATTGTATTTTTTATAGACGCCACTACAGATTGGTATTGGTAAACGAATTTAATACTATATTTATTTTCCTAACAAATTAATTAAATTCGAAATAAGCTATCAGCATTTATAAGAGATTGTGGTGTAGTGGGTAGAGAGGTAGCAGCCTCGTACTCAGAATTTCCGAGTTGAAATCCCGGAAGTGGTAAGCATTATAATTTTTTTTTAATTAAAATTAAATATTAAAATGTATAAATAGCAAATAAAGCAAATCAAATTAACAGTGGTTGTGGTGCAGTTAGAAAGCATGTGAACTATCTGAATCTGAATGTTTAGGTTCGATACGAGAAAAATTTAAAAAATAAAATTTTCCTTTAAAAAAAATTTTGTGGAACGTTATAAAATTTATGTGGAAAAGTTAATATTAAATAAGACAACTGAATATTGACTTTCAGGACAAAAAATATAATTCAATATATAGACAGTTGCTGTAACCGCCATAATTCGATTGGCAATAAATTCGATAACCACAACTGATATTGCTTTCTGGGTTGGTTGTTGAGGCCTTTTAAAACAAATTTTTTATTTGTATTTGCAAAAATATTCTATGAAAGATGTTTAATATTACAAACAGAATTTTGTAATTTTTTTCTATGTGCTTTATTTTTTTTTAACAAAAAGTAAAATATAACTACGATAGGGCTGCCAGAATAATTTCATGATTTGGCAAATATCTATAATTTTTTCTCGTTTTAAAGGCAATAAAAGAAGTATGTATAAGATTTATACATACTACTTTTATTTGTAAATTCGATTCATAATGACTGAGTGTCAATTTTCAGTTTAATTATATATTTTTTTTTTATAAGTTAATGAATTCGTATTCAAATTAGTTCATTTATTCATGTATAGGATTTCTTGCCAAACATTTTATTTATATTCATTTCTTTGCTTATAGAGCTGAGTTTGTCAGGTATTTTTTTTTTTTTCTTATTTTATATTAAGCTGTTAATACATTTGAATGTCTGTCTAGTACTGCTCAACACTTAAAACAAACCCACGTTTGTTACAAGTGCCAAGATTTTTCTATGAATATTTTTTTTTTTTGTATGGATGAATAAATAAGAGCTTTCATTCGAGGAAGCTGCTCTAAGCAAAATATTTTGTTTTGGAAAAAAATTTATTATTTAAGGCGCAGTTGTATTAGTAACATTCTCTCTAATGTGCAGAGGTGTTTTTTGAACGCCTTAAAATATGTCATAGTTATTAAAATTTTACATTCTTATAATTTTCTACAGGGTTATATAATATTTCACTCACTGCATCTATATTAGGTGATCATGCACTATTATGTCATGTATTTTAACAGCACCTACTGTTGATGAGTAGGGAAAATTTCAAGCAAAAACATTCTAACAAAAATAATTTATAATAGTGTGCTACAATAACGCTTGAACAAACATATATGCTTAAAATGGGCAATAGTCCATTTTGAACAATTTAATAATAAAAAATAACAAAAATACTCAATAGTAGGATTTTTTTAAAGAACACATACCTTCGAAGAGTTTAAAGCAGTACCCTGTATACCACATTTTGGTATTGGCCTTGGAATAAAAACCGAGAAATTACACAAAAAAACTATCACAAAATTCTAAGTAATTAAAAATATTGGTTAAAATTCAAATTCGATTTCTAAAAATTTTTTGTGTAAAATATTCGTAACCCAGCAAAACCATGGAATCAACTACTTACCAGCTTATTTACTCGCTTAATTACTTTTGTTCGCGATGAGCCCAAAAGTAATGAGTGGTCATTACCTTCTCACTTACAAAAAACACAAAGTAATGGGTGGTCGTTACCCTCTCGCTTACAAACAGCCAAAAAATAATGAGTACCCTTTACTTTTAGGACCATCGCGAACAAAAGTAATTAAGCGAATAATAGGCTGGTACGTAGTTGATACCATGGTTTTGCTGGTAAATTGTTATTTTTCATATAAAAACTCTTTGAAGATAAAAATTTAAGTTGCAAAAAATTACAAAAAGTGTTTTGTATATACGAATTGCATTGTTGGTGCCTTTTTAAAAAATTTTTTATTTGGAAGGCGTGGTTAAATTTTAAGGGCCGATGTTGATTTTGAATAAAAAACAAAATTATTGTCATTTCTTTTTATTATAATAATATGGTATGATTCAATTATGTATGCCGCGACCTCGGCGGCACACCACCATTCGATGGTCCAAATTTTCGATGACGCTGAGTCATAATTGAGATTCTATGCCGTTAACGTGTCGAATTATCTCAATTTTTAGCTCTTGAATTGTTGCTGGCTTATCAACGTACACCTTTTCTTTCAAATAACCCAAAAGAAAGAAGTCCAACGGTGTCAAATCACATTATCTTGGCGGCCAATTGACATCGCCACCACGTGAGATAAAAAGGCCATTGAATTTGTCGCGCAAAAGAGCCCTTGTTTCGTTAGCTGTGTGGCAAGTGGCACCGTCCTGTTGAAACCACATATCGTGCACATCGATATCCTCAATTTCTGGCTTCAAGAATTCCATTATGATCTCGCGATAGCGAAAACCGACGGCGAGTCGATGTTGACGGCTATTCTGCCACACTTTCGCGAACAACAGCAAATGTTTTCCACAGAACGAACTGGACGAGCATGCACAGGTGTTTTCTCATTTCCTACAGACCCGGTTTGCAGGAATATGTGCACAATTATCCCGATTGTGGAAACATTTGGTCGATTATGCTGACCAAAAATATCACATAGTGCATTTTGATTTGAACGCCCATTTTCATAAAAAGCCTGAATAACTTTAACGCGTTGCTAGATTGTGTATCTTTCCATGGTTCAAATGCAGTTAGTCTGAAATTAAAAAATGTCAAATGAAATGCAGAAAAAAAAACTTGACGTTTAGGTGTGGTTCACATTCAACATCGGCCCTTTAAATTTAACCACCCTTTATTTACAAAAATATTCTACGAGAGTTGTTTAATATTATAAACAGTATTTTGTAATTTTTTCTATGTATGTAGGTATTTTAAAATATTTTTAATGGAGTTGAACACCCAGTTAAAAATCTCACCGCAAAATTTTCTTTTATTATAAAATAAAAATTGTTATTTTATAAAAGCTTTTAATAAACAATTACAACTTAATTAATTCTTGCCAGTAAATAAATTATATACGGTGTCGCACAGTCGGTTAAATTTTACTTTTCTCATTTATATGTTTTAACTTTTTTTTTTATTTTTTAGCTTTGCAAACTGCTGCTGATATCCTCAGCAGCAGTTTAAGTTGCTGTAATTAATGTGCTCAAATTGACAAAACTTGTTAATCCATATTTATTTTTTTTTGGCAATTGAAAGCTAAATTTAATTTAATATAGTAAAACATTAACTGCATTTTAAACTCTTAAATACAGGAGGTTGTATTTTAAAAATTTTTCATTTTTTAACTTAAAAAGTAAAGAGTTAAAGAAATTCACAACCACATTTTTTAGAACCGGTTACCTCTGTATCTATTCTAGAATAAGTTTTTTTACCAGCGGTTTCATGAAGCGCGTTCTAGAACTGATTGCTGAAAGCTAAAATTTAAGGTTTCGCTGTCTTAGAACCAGATCTATGACTAGTTCTGGAACCATTTCTAAATCAACCTTTTCTAGTTTGTTGGAAAAGAAGCTACAAACTACATACAAAAAGAACCGGTTGTAGAACACACATTGCAATCTGTGCTAATGCAACATAAGATGTTCTGCAATCTGTTTTTAGAAGTTTACATTTTTACTGGAATTTATGAAAAGTGCTTTAATTCCGAAACTCGAATAATGAAGTTATAATAAATTTCCTGGGAGAAAAATAGAATCGTTTAGATACAATTTTAATAGTTTGTATCTCGAAAACTAAACAATAGAAAAAAATATTTGCACCGATTCTATTCGATTTATAATTTCTATTTCAAATCAGTTTAAATCGTTTTTCTATTTTGGTCAATATTGGAGAAACCAAACTCATGGTGTCAACCAAATTTCTTGTTCACCGAATAGCGACCAAAATTCGGTTTAAAAACACCACTAGAATTTTCATTAAAATAACATATTTCAATTGTATCAGGAATAGATTTGCTTGCGAAAATCAAATTATTCGGATACTTTGTGAAAAATTTGATGCGGTTGCAATCCATCATCTCCTATACACTTTAGTATGCCAATGTTACTTTAGAATTTTACAATAGCAGAAAAAAATATAGTGCAAAACGATTCAGAAGCAGGCTTGTCATATATGGCGATTTCAATCTTTTTTAAATTTTTGATTTGGCGTCATGGCGTTTTTTTGGCGGTTTTGAAAATGGTTGGCGATTTTATTGGCTATTTAAAAAAAAAAAATTGTTTATTTTTTTTTTGTAGTTTTGTGTTTTTTTATTTATAGGGTGTCAATTTATAAATCTGGCATCTTTTCAATTTTGATTTTGTTTTGTGATCATATTAAAGTGAATGCCAGACAAATGTCTAAACCAATTTTTTGTTCTATTGTCAAATCAAAAAAAAAAAAAACTAACGGTAAACAGCAAAGGCTTCTTTTTTGGTAAAAATCAAAAAATTGATAGTCGCCATAAAAAAGAATGGAAAACTAAAAACAGGGCAAAAGGTAAATATAACTCAACCATTTTTTTTATTTTAAAATTTTACATAATTTACAGATTGGCTGAAACCAATTTCGGACACTCCATTGAATAACCACAAGTGCATGTAAAGTTTCTTTAAAATCACATAAAGTTGATCTTCCAGAAACATTCTGATTCAACCAAACATGGAAATAACATGGCCGTATTTTTTAAACAAAATAAAATTGATGATTTTGGTAAGTTACTTCTTATTCCCTTAAATATAAATTCATAACTTTTTTGTCTTTTAGTAATTCCTCCACAATCTAAAGCAAGAGTGTCCAAGGCCTATACTCTTTATGCTCATTTGTTTTTGTAAATGCTCTTAGCTATAGGCTGTGTGTTTTAATACGCATAGAGCACTCAGCAATAGCAATACGAAATACACAAACAACATTGCTTTATTAGTTTTTTTTTGTCGTTCTTCACACGCAAGTGCAAAGCAACAATACTTTCGTATGCTTTGCTGGTAAATATTGACGACAGCGATCATCAATGTAGATTTTTTTTTTAACGTATTTTTATACCCTCCACCATATATGGTGAGGGTATATATCAGTTTGTCATTCCGTTTGTAACATGTCGAAATATAGGTTAAAGACCCTATAAAGTATATACATATATTCGTGATCCTTATGCAATTTTAAGTCGATTTAGCGATGTCCGTCTGTCTGTCTGTCTGTCTGTCTGTCTGTCTGTTGAAATGGCGATCACGACGCGAAGACGCAAGCAAGACCCAGATTATTGAACATCCTCCCGAGCAGTTTGGTATTTAAAATGAGCAAAATCGGTTCAGCGGTTCAAAAGTTATGAGTGAAAATGTGAAGGTACCTCTAAATTTTCCATACAAATTTGTACAATTTTTCTGTATCTATTTTTTTTTTCTGTTAAGTAAGTAAAAATGTTATTAAGTCTTCTTCTTGATCGATTGCATTTACTGTCTTACATACTATGAGAATGATAACATTGTTAGAGCTATATGTGTGTTACTCAAATAACTAAGTTAACGTAAAAATCAACAATGTTAAAGTCGCTAACAGAGCACACCTCTGTAAATAACATTGCTAAAACTAAATAAATAACATTACTATAACTAAATAACAAAAGTTCGTTACATAAATTGACAAAACATATTCATATTACAGTTCATGCAAAATTTTAAATAAACGTATATCATCTTCAGCCCCTATGGTGGAGGGTATTCAAAGATTCGGCACAGCCGAATTTAGCCCTTTTTTACTTGTTTTTTTTTCCTTTTTTCTTTGTATGTATTGGTTTTTACATTAAAAAATATTGAATAAAAATAAGTTATTCTTTAAATGTATTGGTGTTTGCTCTTCCATAAGGAACTTTTGGGCACCCCTGAAGAGTCTAAAATAATTGACATTCAACTAGCTATTTGTATTGCAAAACACAGCTCTATTGCATCCGTAGATCATCTAAGCAAATTATTGCAAAGCAGTTCTTCAAAAGATAGTGTATTTGAAAAGCTAAGATTGCATAAAACAAAGTGTACTGCAATTATGAAAAAAAAAAAAATATTAGTGTTTCGCAGTATTCAAGTGTTTTTGATCTTCCATCCGTAATGAAATTCTTTAAGGTTGTCGAAAAGCAGATGTTATTCCAGAGAACATCATTGCTGTAAGGTTTATGGTTCACCTAAATAGACATATGGCACATCATAAATTACAGGCATTTCTGGGGATTAGGGCAGACTGCATTATAAGAAATCTTTATTTAGATGAAAAAAAGGTATACGCTATAGCTAATTTTGAAATTCTTATATCATATTCATGACCTGCATCCGGCTTAAATAACATTTACTCACACAAAACCGTATATAATTGGTTGAAATTTGGCTTGTGAATATTATATAAATCTTACCTCCCCATATAAACCTATCTTCTTGGTATTTGCTTAAATAAATTTTTTCGAAAACTTCATTCAGATACATCCTTTCCGGAACTTGGGCCTCTTCCCAAAATTTTACCCAAATTTTACTTGATGTAGAAGTTCAATTTAAATTTAAAAAAAAAATCGGATTACTATTGGACCTAGTCCCCATATAAACTTATCTTCTTGGTATTTGCTTAAATAAATTTTTTCGAAAACTTCATTCAGATACATCCTTTCCGGAACTTGGGCCTCTTCCCAAAATTTTACACAAATTTTACTTGATGTAGAAGTTCAAACTGCTGAGACGAACAGGGTTGAGCTCGCACATTCCGAGAGTGACATATATTTGGATATTATGCTTGATGAAAGGTTTCTGCACAGAAAAAACAGATTCGCGCTGACAACCGAATTTGTAGCCAATCGAATGGTTCGGTTGTGGTAACCGAATTTTTCGATTGTGACAACTGAAACCCAATTCAGATATGAATTATTTGACTGTGACAACAGTATTCCGGTTGCCTCAATAACAATTTGGTAGTCACAACTAAAATATTCGGTTGCTGCAACTGAATCATTCGATTGGCAATAAATTCGGTTTGTTAGCACGAATCTGTTTTCTGGGTGTGAAAGACCTGCAAAAGGTTCATAGATTTGAATTGGGGCAATAACACCCGTGACGTCAACTGGATTTTTAATGCAGTTACCGAACCCATACTAATGTATGGAATAGATATTTTGGTAGTGGGCACTGGTTAAGGGCACTCATCGCAAGTGTGTTTATCAAACATTGTCGCTCATATGGTTGCCGGGAAACGAGGAGAATTGAGACAACAATGTTGCTGATGAAATTGCAGAGCGTTGCTATGCGACTACGATATTGACCACGCGCATTACATACCGCTAAATCACGAGGAAGATTTGGCCCATCAATAATCGACGCCGTACTGCAGCGTTTATAGACTATCCCGTTTCTACTGGCGTGGAGGATGGTAAAGGGTGGTTAAATTTTAAGGGCCGATGTTGAATGTGAACCACACCTACACGTACATTTTTTTTTTTTTGCATTTCATTTGACATTTCTCAATTTCCGACTAACTCAATTTTAACCATGGAAAGATACACAATTCAGGCTTATTATGAATATGGGTGTTCAAATTAAAATGCATATCGTGCACTTTGTGATTTTTTCGGTCATTTTAATCGTCCAAATGTGCGTACAATCGGAAAAATCGTGCAAAAATTTCAGCAAAACGGACCTGTAGAAGATGTGAAAACACCAGTTCATGCTCGTACAGCTCGTACTGCAGAAAATATTGCAGCTGTTAGCGATAGTATGGCTGAAGAGCCGTCCACCCCAACTCGTCGTCGTGCCCAACAATTGCACCTCTTACGCTCGTCGTTGAAGAACATTATGCATAAAGACTTGCATTTACACGCTTACAAGGTGCAATTGACTCAAGAACTAAAGCCTCTTGACCATTCCAAACGTCTTCAATGGTCAGAATGGTGGCAAGAAATGGCAAAAGTGGATGATAAATTTTCGAAGAAAATCATCTTCAGTGATGAGGCACATTTTCACCTCAGTGGATTCGTCAATAAGCAGAATCCAGGAGTGATTGTCGAAAAACCAATACACCCACAAATAGTGACTGTTTGGTGCGGTTTATAGGCTGGCGGCATTTTTTCCAAAATGAGCCCGGTCAGGCAACTTCTACAGAAACTGTCGCGATGATTAGGTGGAGACTTCTCCAGAAAAAACATCGTATCATCCACTTACAAGCCTATTTACTCGCTCAATAACTTTTATTCACGATGTCCAAAAAGTAATGGGTACTTATTATTTTTTGGTTGTTCGTAAACAAGAGGTTAGTTACCACCTATTACTTTGTGTTTTTTGTAAGTGAGGAGATAATGACGTAAGTAGTTAAAAACCCTGTTTTGCTGGGTCGCTCCACCTGTTGTGTCAATACCTTGGGTTCGCAAACCCGATGGTTGCTTTCTTTCAACCATTTTTGGGTGAGCTGACGGAGCTGTCCGATATGGATTCGGCAGAATAAATATATTTATCAGGGAACCCGACTGGTTTAGTTTGGTCGCCAGTTGCGCAGCATTCGTAATTATTCTTGTTTTCACATCGGAAACTCGTTTTTGCAGGACTTAAACTTAACCTAACCTATTTAGTGTAGGACTATCATATAGTCAGCATGCCCGACCTTAATACTTTAAATACTTTTTCATTTGTAAAAAGTGTTATGATCTTAAGCCGAACGAAGAACATGTGACATACGACTAAAACTTTTGCAGATCAACAATAAACATCAATCAGAAAATTTTTGATTATACACTCGGGAATATTAAAAACTCATCATCTAGTAATGTACACAATTCCAATAGTTGTTTTTTCTTAAATTACCTAACAAGCTTTATCTTTTAAATTCCCAAGCAGTGCTAATAATTAATCACGTACCTACTTGCAGTTTATAAATTTAAAATGCACCATTGTCGCCTTTTCCCATTATTTTTTTTAATTCAGGATTTCATACATTTTTCCCCTCTTCAACACTTTATAAGTTATTCTGTTGATTTTTCTCTTTTTTTTTTTAGTTACCCTGGTAACTTGCTAAAGCACAATTGCCTTTTCTATGTTTTGCCTGCCTGACGCCTGCTTAGTTGTCTGGTATTATAGGAAACACTTTATTTGATTTGAAAACGGGTTGTATGTTTGGTATTTTGTAAAAAAAAAAAAAAAGAAAACTAATAATAAAAAAAAGAAAAATAATATTGTACTACCAATATAGAAAAGTTTAAATGAGTTTTTCTATACTTTTGTATATAAACTTACAATATTGCAAATATATGAAGAATTTTGTGTCAACAAAAGCTTTTTAAAATTTTAGAAAATTATCTTGTTATATAGAAAATCCTAAAGACGAAAATTTCATTTTTGTTTAATAAATTATTCGAATAAATATATTAGAATTAAAAATTTTCGAAATTTTTAATGATTATTTTTCCCAGATGTACACAAAATCAACCCAAAGAAAAATTACCCAAAAATAAAAATTAATACAAATTTGTAGGCTATTTCATATGAAAAATAACTAAAATTTCTCTGCGACATGCCAAAATCTTTGTATTTAGTTACGTAGATACAAACTGGGTTGGTTTTTGTGATTAAAAAATACCCAAAAATTAAATACGATAAACTGCCCCAAGTTGAAGAGTTGGCAAACTTGGTGAAGAACTTTAGTACGTAGCTCTGTTATGCTCTTTTACTTTGGTTTCTCATTCTACTTAGTGCTATGGAAACACCGAAGGAGGACGTTGCGATTTCAATAAGGAATGCGAAACTCATAAATACTATTTTTCTAAATTAATATAGCCAACGCTGGGAATCGAACTCGCAACCTTATGTGAAACAGTCTAACGGGCTAACCGCTACTCTATAAATTTCACACAAAATTTAACTTCAAAATAATTAAAAAAAAAAAAAAAATCTTTACAAATTCAAAAAATCTTATGATGATTTAATAAATGTTTAAAACTCTCAACATCTTGCTCTCCAAGTTGACAAGCATGATGTTTGATTTTGATGAATAACAAATGATCCTAGTGTGATCATAATATGATTCTAAATGATCATAAAATTATTTTAAATGATCATAATATATACAGGATGATACTAATATGATGATTTAGTATTCCCAATCATAACGTGATGCTCTTAACACAAATTTTTATTTGCGACATTTAAATTGCTACATTGAAATTTTTTTAATTTTTTTTTTCAGAAAAATATCGGTTTCAGATAATTTTTTTTTTTTTTTTTTGCTGTAAAAACTCGTTTTATTAATTATGGGTAATTTTTCATTTTATTTTGGATTTTTTTCGTCTTTTTGGTGGTGAAATTTTTGTATTTTGCTTTTTGGGCCGTTTTCAAAATTTTGGAGAATTTTTTATTTTGGCGTTTCTTCATTTATATTTTTGGGACATTTTGCACTAAAAATAGGCAGAACTAAAATTAGCTTTAGTGCCTTTAAATAGGTATCGGTATAAAACAAAAATCAAAAAGTTTTGAAAATTAAAAATTTTTATTTCTACAATCTCATGCTACAAATCAATGCTTAAGTTAATTAAGCCAATTGTAGTTGGGCCTTTCAATTTTTAGAGCGTTTTTATTAGAAAATCTTTAAAATTTTATAGAATTTCTTGTTTGGATGTAAAGTATGTAAAATTTAAATAATAACTAATTTATTTTTCAATATTTTGCCAATCCATTGTGTAGCATCTTCAGGAAAAAATAATTAAAATGACAAATTTTAAACGAAATGAAAGTTTTCAAAAAATAAAAAAGTAATAAAAGAAAAGGATAAAATAAAAGATGAAAATTAAAAGATATTGAAAATATTAACATTCTTACACTCAAAAAAAAAAATTAACAAGATTTTAGAAAAATTAACTTATTTGGAGGAAAAATTGAAATGAAAACGGCGCCAAATACACTTTTTACTAATATTTAATAAAATTTTCCTTGAAATTAAGAAACAAATTTTACTTAAAATTTGGTCAAAATTTCTAAATTATAAAAAAATTTTATTACTGAGAAGTAAATTTTTATTAGAAAACAGTAAAATTTTCTCCTAATTAGTTCATACTGTTAGTTGGGAACTATTTCCTTGGTTTTAAGAAAAATTTTATTTTATTTAACCCTCGAAGTGGCACATGGTTCTGGCCAGACATATTTAATTCTCATGCTTAAATTTAGCATACTTCTATTTTAGGTACATGGCTGTAATTTCAGGTAATCTCCCAAAATATTGTTGGCTTTCGATGTATAAATTAATAATTGAAAAAAAAAGTCCTTGGAACAGGACAAAAAAGCCAAATAAAAAAACTTAACCTTACTTTTGGTACATGGTGTCTGGCCAGACCCCTATGAATTTGGTATGAACGCATAGGTAAAGCACATGGCACGAGTTGGAAATTTGTATTTACTTTATTCTTTTATGCTTCTTTCTTTCTTCTGATTTTGTTTGTGAGTTAGTTATTCATTGAACGTCGAACAGTGAAGAAGTAATCTAGTTTTTGCGCGTTAATTTTGAACTTGTGAATAATTTTACGCAGGTAGATTTGTTGCGTTGTTAGTATATTATGGCTGATGAACTGGAATTTATTTATAATACACGCTTGCGTAGCGCGAATTTACAACCCCAATTGTCAGAGGCATAAGTGCGTGATTTTCAAAGTCAGGTAGAAGCTGCTGAAAACGATGGTGACGACACTGCTGATTATGTGCCAGAAGATGATGCATCAGACATAGAAAATGATTTGGAAATTAAACCTAACGAACATTATGATAGTGATGAAGACGTAGATGAAGAAGAAGAAAGTGGAAATGATGCTGAAGCAGCAAATGAAGTGGACTCAGGCTGTTTTTATGGTAAAGACGGTACTAAATGGAACGAAACTGAACCCCCTGCATCTCGTTTGCGCCAGCATAATATCATGCGTTTTCGATCTGGAACAAAAACAAGGCTCACCAATCCAGTTGAGGTATTCAAGCTATTTTTCTCAACCAATATTACGTTCGTCATCATTAGTGAAACAAATTGGCATGGGCGAGAATCAATTAGAAAATGGAATGAAGAACATCCAGAGTCTACCCAAAGAAAATCGATTGATTTGACAAGCTCTGAGCTAGATGCATTCATTGGGATTTTGTTGGCTTCTGGTCTCAGCCATAATAATATGCAAGACTCCAGTATATTGTGGCGTTCTGATTCGCTGCCCATATTCCGTTCGCACAAACGATTCATTACTCTGTCCAGATATATTCATTTCAACAGATAAAGCAGCTCCTATCCGGGACCTTTGGAATTTTCTCAATGAAAATCTGCAAAATTATTATGAACCTTATGAAAATATCACCATCGATGAGCAGTTGTTTCCGTATCGTGGGCGCACAAAGTTCACCCAATATATCCCATCAAAACCTGCAAGGTATGGGATCAAAGTTTGGTGGGCATGCGATGCTAAGACTAAATTTCCATTGAAAGGAAAACTATACACTGGAAAGGAAGGAGACAATCGGGAGATAAATCAAGGTGAAAACGTTCTAATGTATTTCGCAAATTGTTACGCAAACAGCGGCAGAACAATTATTTCTGATAATTTTTTCACCTCATTAAACGGCACTAAACGACTGGCTGCTATGGGACTGGCAATTGTTGCCACCATTCGAGCAAACAAAAGATGTCTTCCTAAGGAAGTTATGAAGAGCACCAGACGACCAATTCTTTCAAGTGTGTTTGGTTTTTATGAAAATCTTGTTGCACTTTGCAGCTACGTGCCCAAAAAAAAAATAAGGCAGTCAATTTAATTTCAACCGTGCATTACACGAAATATGTTGAAGGCGTAGCCATGAAACCGGAAGCAATTTTATTTTATAATTTAACTAAAGCCGGAGACGATACGATGGATCAAATGCTAACTCATTACACAACAAAACGGTCAACCAGACGCTGGACATACGCGTTTTTCTGCAACATGATTAATGTGATGGCATTGGCAAGTTACATTATATGTAAGCTAAATGATGAAAATACAAGAAAAGAAAGAAGACGCATATTTTTATATAAACTTGCAAAGCAATTGGTACTGGGCAACGCTGAAAATCGCATCAATAATCCGCACATTGTGGCTCAACCAACAACTCGTATAGCATTTGAAGCGTACTTTGGGAGACCTCTCAATATAGCAAACCGTAATGTGGCTTCACGCAGTGGTCCAGACACACTAGCTGCCAAAAAAGATTGCAGAATTTGCCTGCAGCAAGGTGACAAAATACGCCGTAAGACACGCTTTTTTTGCTGCAAATGCAACAATCCTGTTTGTCAGCAACATTCAAAAGTAGATTATTTATGTTTTTGTTGCCTTTCACAAAAATTCTGAATAAAAAAATCAATGTATTCTTCATAATAATTTTCTATTTTGTCATAAACATTTATTACTTTACCCATAATAAAGAGAAATATATATAGAACAAAAAAATTGTTGCCCTTTTCATTCCAAAGAATTTTTCAGGTCTATTTTTTCTTCCTCAGGTAGCTAATAACATAGTAAAAAGAAATAGAAACACAAAATATAACAAATATTTTCCTATCTTAGTAAAAAATTTAACGGCAAACAGCCCTTATTTCCATACAAATGCATGTAAATGTATAGGGGTCTGGCCAGACACCATGTGCCAGAACTTAGGGCTCAAAATATGTGTCTGACGAAGGGTTAAGTTCATTAGATAATTTTTTTTACTAAAAACTAGGACTTAACTTCCTAAAAATAAGAAAATATTTTCTAACAACAAGCAATTCTTTTATGTGAAAATTATCCTTATACTGCTTCTATGGTAAAGGCAATATATTTTACTATATATTTTAAAGTACTTTACACTCATTAATTAGGTATTTTCCTACTTTCGGAGGACTTCCGCTTTGTGAGGACAAGCTTTTTGCTATACAATTTTGTCTTAACACTAGAATTATACTAAATTCATGTATTTAAAATTAGGAAACTTTTACTTGAAAAAAAGAATATTTTATTAAAATGTTTAAAATTTATCTGAACTAACTAACTAGTTCATCAGTTTTAGAAACTGTACATTTTTTTAATTGTCTGAACTAATTTTTAGAAAACAATTCTTTAAAATTAGAAAGTGGTATACTTAAAAACTGAATTTGAAAATGGCTTCCTAAAATTTAGTTAATTTTTCTACTCGCGAACAAAAAATGAACACACATTAAGTTCAAGTTCTTTTTCGATTTAAATTAGACACATTTTTTGAACTAAATGGGAGTAAATTATGTCCTTAATTTTTTTTTTGAACTATCCTTGATGTTATTACATTTGAGTATGCAAATTTCTTAAAACTAAAATGTTTTTTCTTAAAATTAATAAATTTTTATTTAATTGACTTGTTTTTTTTTCCTAAAATCAATAAATATAACTTTGGAAAATTATAAACTATTTCTGAGTATATAAACTATTTCGTTTTTCCTCAAACTTAGGAATTTTTATTATTTTTAAGAAAATTTTTCAAAGTTTTAACAAAAGTTTACTTAAATTGAGGACAATTTATAAACTATTTTGAAGGAAATTTCTGTGCACCAGTAGCGGGGTAGGCACTTTCAAACTGGCCCTGTTTTAAGCGGTCACGGAACATGTCACGGGATAGGTAATTTCAGACCTCTCAGCTTTGCACCGGTCACGCAACAGGTTCTCAAATTAAAACTGGGTGAGAAATTGTGTCAATTTTTATTTTCAAAGATTTTAAAGGTCTAGAAAGCCTAGATATTGAAAAAAATTAAATTATGGACTACATAAAACATTTTTTCTTAAAGAAAATACTTCATATTTTATATAGAGAGCTTAAAAATTTGGATAAATTTTTGTTATAGAAAAAGATATGCACTTTTTCGACAGAAAACTCCACAAAACTCTAATACTCTTGTAATTATATTTTAGAACACGTTTTTGTATAAAAAAAAAATATTAAAAAATTCTCCATATATTTTCAATTTATAAATATGAAATTCAAATCGTGTTTCTTGCCTTCTTTCTTTTGGTTGTTATATGTGAATTCATGTGTTTGTATGTGCAATGTAATTTGCATACAAACATATTTCCTCTTATTTTGTGAAATGAAACAGAAAAGGAATATATTTTTAGAGAAATCCTTAAAATGGTTGTAGTTTAACTTAGTTTTGTGCTTTTTTTGTTAATTTTTTTGTATAAGCTGTTTAAATACTTTTTGTGTGAAAAAAATAACAACCAAAACTAAAATAAAAGAACTTTTAACACAAAAAAAAAAATAATAAATTTTGTAAAAGTTTTTAATGAGATTTTATATTTAAGCAGAAACAAATTTAAATAAAAGTGTTAAATGTGAAGTGTGTACATTTTAAAATTCATCGAACAAACTTTAGGAAACTCAAATAACTACAGAAAAACTCATTAAGACGAACTCATTAGGAAGAGTTTTACAACAATATTCATGTAAAAACATCAGTTAATACGAACTCGCTTAAGATCAAACGGTCGGTTATATACTCACCAAAAAAAAAAGTCTGTAATGGCAACTGAAAATTTTGCTAAGTTGAGCCCAGCGGTATTTTTTGCTAATCTTAGCAACACATGCCTGCTGACGTGTAGTACAATGAAATTAGTAAAAAATATTAGTAGTCACTACTAAATTTTAGTTAACTTTTTGTAAGGTGGAATTTAAAATCGGTTTGTTAAAATCAGCAAAAAAAATTAAATTTTATTATTAATATTAGTACAATGAAATAAGTATAAAAAATTAGTAAGCGTTACTAAATTTTAGTTAAAATATACAATCAGAAAAAAAAGTTGGTAGAAAAATTTATAAACGGTTTTTAATCCCACTTTACTATTTTTGTACTGATTTTTAGTACAAAAATTATTATTTTGTTAATTTTTTTGCTATTTACATTATACAAATTACAGAGTTTTTACAGAATATTTACAAATTTTTGTTGCTAATTTTAGAAATCATATTACAAATTTTTGAAAACCAATTTGCTAATATTAACAAAAAAAATACTAATTTTAAAAAAGTGGATATTGAACGAAATGTTATTTCAAATTAAAACTTACACCTTCAAACTTAAATTGCCTTAAAATGTTACGATGAAAAAAGGGATCGAAAGTGAATACCGACTCATGTCTAAAAATAGGACATCCACTTAAAATAGCACCAAAAAGTGTTTTTAGTTCTAAAAATCAGCCCTAAAAATAATTAAAATTTGACTTTAAAAGTAAAAAAAAATTGACTAAAATATTTTTCAACACAGAAATTACCAAATTAAAACAAAACGATTGATTCGTTTATGTTTTAAAAATTTTTAAGATTTTTTAAACCTTTGATTTTGTTTTTAATTTTGTATAAAATAATTTTTGAAAAAAAAAAATAAATAAAATAAAAAAATTTAAAGCCCGATAACAAAAAAATAAAACTTTGTACTAATATTAAAAATATTTAGTCAATTTTTTTTTGCTGATTTTAGCAAACAGATTTGAAATTCCACTTTGCAAAAAGTTTACCAAAATTTAGTAGCCGCTACAAATGTTTCTACTAATTTTATTTTACTACACGTTAGCAGACACGTGTTGCTAAAATTAGCAAAAAATACCGCTGGGCTCAAATTAGCAGAATTTCCCGTAATAATAGCAAAATTGTCAGTTGCCATTACAGACTTTTTTTTGGTGAGTGTAGCAAAATTTTAATTTATAAATTTAAATGAAAAAATAAATCGAAGGCTTAAAAAATAGTTAAAACATAAAATTTGCTAATTTTTGTTTTGAAAAATTTTAGAACTAAAAATGTTTTAAGTGCTATTATAAGTGGATGTTCTATTTTTGGACATGAGTCGGTTGTGAAAAGTATCTTCACTTCCGACCCCTTGTTTCAACCTATGTAGCATGTAAAGGCAATTTAAGTTTGTATGTATAAGTTTTAATTATTAGAAATATCATTTCCTATAATAATCATTTTTTTAATTTAGTTATTTTTTTTTTTGCTAATTTTTAAAGTTTACTATTTCTGAAGTTAGCAACAAAAATTTGTAAATATTCTGTAAAAGTTCTGCAATTTGTAAAATGTAAATAGCAAAAAAATTTACAAAATAATAATTTTTGTACTAAAAATCAGTACAAAATTAGTAAATTGCGATTGAAAACCATTAAGAAATTTTTCTACTAACTTGTTTTTCTGAGTGTATGTTTTAACTATTAGAAATTAAATTTCCTTCAATATCTACTTTTTAAAAATTTATAATTTTTTTTTTTGCTAGTTAAAGCAAATCGGTAAAATGATTTCCGAAGTTAGGGACAAAAATTTGTATGTATTCCGAAAAAGTTGTGTCATTTGTAAAATGTAAATAGCAAAAAAAAAAATATTAAACAATAATTGTTTTACTAAAAATCAGTACTAAAATAGTAAAGCGGGATTGAATACCTTTTACATATTATTCTACTTACTTTTTCATCTGAGTGTAACGACCCCGTTGCCACTGACCGCAAAAACTTAATGCCAAATATCAAGTTCCTAGATTCTGCGGTACAGACTGCAGTTTTAACACTTTAAGCACATACACCACGAAACAGTCATATTAGATCCTATAGTGTTTGGCTGTTACAGGGATAGTTTTTTTCTTTTGAAGCCCCCATTATTTTCACGCTCCTGAAGAAAATTCCAAAATAATATATTGAATTGAATTCGACTCTAGGGAACACATATTCTAAATTCCGTATTTCTAATCCTGCCTAGGGCAGGCCGTTTAGAGACGTACGTCTCCTCTTTTGAAACCCCATTTTTTCCTCGTTTATGGCGAAAGGTACACTCAGAAAAAAAAGTTAGTAGAAAAATTTGTAAACGGTTTTCAATCCCAATTTTACAAATTTTTGAAAACCGATTTGCTAAAATTAGCAAAAAAAAATTACTAATTTTAAAAAAGTCGATATTGATGGAAATGTTATTTCTAATAATTTAAACTTATACATACAAACTTAAATTGCCCTAAAATGTTACATAGGATTAAAAAAGTGATCGGAAGTGAAGATACCGACTCATGTCTAAAAATAGGACATCCACTTAAAATAGCACTAAAAAGTTTTTTTATTTCTAAAAATCAGCCCTAACAACAATTTAAATTTCACCTTAAAAGTAAAAAAAAAAAATTGACTAAAATATTTTTCAAAACAGAAATTACCAAATTAAAACAAAATGATAAATTCGTTTATGTTTTAAGAATTTTTAAGATTTTTAAGCCTTTGATTTTTTTTTCATTTTATATAAAACATCTTTTAAAAAATATAATTAAAATTTTTGATGCTCGATAAAAAAATAAATCTAAAACTTTGTACTAATATTAATAGTATTTAGTATTTTTTTTTTGCTGATTTTAGCAAACGGATTTTAAATTCCACCTTACAAAAAGTCTACTAAAATTTAGTAGCGGCTACTAATTTTTCTACTAATTTCATTGTACTACACGTCAGCAGACATGTGTTGCTAAGATTAGCAAAAAAATACCGCTGGGCTCAAATAAGCAGAATTTCACGTTATAACAGCAAAATTTTCAGTTACATTACAGACTTTTTTTGGTGAGTATACCTTATTAGAGAATTAGTTCATGCTCCAGAGAATTCATATTTAAATTGCTGAATTTTAGTCCAAGGTGTTTTGGTTGGACGTTAAGTTAGAGACTTTTCTATTTTTAGCCCACCAATAAAAATTTACATAAATCCTGTACATGGACTACAGAGTTTGGAGGCCTTATTAAATGATGACTTCAATACCATTAATATAAGTTGTAATAAAATTATTTTCAGTAAAATATTTTTTGAATTAAGATAATGTTTTCAGGATTTGAATTTATTGAATAATGACGACAATATGTTCAAATCGATAAATATCGCTAAAAATCCAAACTAAATTCATTCCATTTTGTTTCCTGTGTTTCGTGTTTCAATTCCTATCATTCCCTGCTCCATTCCATTTCGTTCCCCTTATCTGGTGTTTTAATTTCACTCCCCGTTTCATTCCATTTCACTCCCTGGTCTAGTATTTTAATTCTTCTCGTTAACCTTTCCATTGCAATTTGTTTCCTCTGTTGAATATTTCAATTCCACTCGTTCCGCATTCCATTTCGATCCATTCACCTTGTCTGGTATTTAATTTACACTTGTTCTCTGTTACATTACACTCCATTTCCTTGTCCTTACTTAGTGTTTTAATTCCACTCATTACCCGTTCCATTCCATTTCGCTTCCAAATTTTAGTGTTTTAATTTCAATCGTTGTGTATATTTCAGGTTTCTAGGGAAAACAGTTTGGCCCCGCTTTTAACATCGTTCTTGGCGGTAATTTCAAAAAAAATTCGAAAAATTCCGCCCTTGCGAATGTTTTCAGCACAGGGGGTACTTACCTAGATAGAAAATCACGATCGGCATAGTGCTGGCAAAGCATCAGCGACTGTCAGTTATGCGTTGGCATAACGTGGAATTAATTGATAAAAAGCGGCCAACTTAGCATAAAGTCGGTAATACAAAAATTTGTGCATTTCACGTACAATAATTTATGTAAAAAATTTATAAAAACAAAACCCAGGGCTACATGGCCACAGATGGATGCAAAATCAACCAAGATACTTATTCGATTGTATAGGCAAAGTGTCAGGTCTTTAATGGGGGTAATAACCGGTCACTGCCCTATTAGAGCCTTCATTGGTAAATCAGAAAGAAGCACGCAGGACTTTTGTAGGTTGTGCGAGGATATTAAGGAGCTAGAGACAATTTACATTGCACATTCCGTCCAACTGTCCTAGATTACAGTTTCTGAGACTACATTAAGGAAAAAAAAGTTAGTAGAAAAATTTGTAAACTGTTTTTAATCCCACCTTACTATTTTTGTACTGATTTTTAGTAAAAAAAAATATTATTTAGCAAATCTTTTTGCCACTTACATTTGACAAATTACAGAATTTTTACACAAAATTAATGAATTTTCGTTGCTAATTTTAGAAAGCATTTTACTAATTTTTGAAAACCGATTTGCTAAAATTCGCAAAAAAAAATACTACTAATTTTAAAAAAGTAAATATTGAAGGAAATGTTATTTCTTATTTAAACTTACACCTACAAACTTAAATTGCCTTAAAATGTTACATAGATTAAAAAAGGAATATACCGACTCATGTCTAAAAATAGGACATACACTTAAAATAGCACTAAAAAGCTTTTTTTAGTTTAAAAATCAACACAAAAAACAGTTCAAATATGACCTTAAAAGCAAAAAAAATCGTTTGTTTTTCAAAATTTTTAAGCCTTTGATTTTTTTTTTTTTAATTTTGTCTATTTTTTGTTGCTGGATAAAAAAAAATAAATTTGAAATTTTGTACTAATATTAATAATATTTAGTAATTTTTTTGCTGATTTAAGCAAACAGATTTTAAATTTCACTTTATAAAAAGTTTACTAAAAGTAAGTGGCGGCAGCTAATTTTTTCTAAAAATTTTATTGTACTACATGTCAGCAGACATGTATTGCTAAGTTCAGCAAACTAGCAAAATTTCCCGTAATAACAGCAAAATTTTCAGTTGCCATTACAGACCTTTTTGGTGAGTGTATATGATATGATCTGGGCAGTCTATTGGGTTTTGTCAGAGGGATAATTTGGCTATTCTAAGTAGCGGTATCGGCGTCACCCCGACTTGTAATTGCTCTATGCTTTTTAGGCCGGGGGCTCATAATTTTTTATCTTTACCTAACTTTTTATACTGTTTTCCAAAGGATATCACAATGGATGCTATGGGTCTCCGAATGGTAGTGTACAAACCTTATCCAATCTAACAAATCCTTTAATTTAGTTTGTTAACTTGAACATTAATCCTCTTGTATTTTCTATAGAGGGAATAAATGAATAAATAAACAGCCAAACAATTAAGGGTTATTGAAAATTTTAACTAAAATAAAATATCTGTAGAATTAGGTAGTTTTTAATACAATTATTTGTTATTCTTCGATTTAAAACTTTTTTCTTTGCTTTAAACAAATATTCCCGTACTACTCTCATATACTTCATTGTAGTTTCTAACACAGTTGTATTTTTAATTAATTAAAAACAGCATGTTCTTTTGTACTATTGAAATTTTCTAAGTATTAGTTTCTCTTTTTTTTTTTTGAACTTTGTTACAGTTTTAATTAAGTTCTTTGTTTATTCTCAAAAAATCGTTTGTATTGAAGAAACTTTAATGCAATTGAAATAAAAATAAATCTTACACAGTTAAAGGTTTAAAATAAGTATGTTAAAGTGTTGCAAAGGAGATACATTCCATTTTAATTTGTATCAATGCTGCATAGTTGGTATGTAGCATAGATGGGCACTTTACAGTACCAGTAAAATTGCAGTAAAAATAATTTTTTACTGATATTGCAATTAAATTTTCATTAGCAGTGAATTTTTACTGATTACTGAAAAAAAATGCAGTAATCAGTAAATTTTTACTGATAATGATTTTTAGTTTGCATTACCAGTAAATGTTTACTGATTACTGAAAAAAAATGCAGTAATCAGTAAATTTTTACTGATAATGTTTTTTAGTTTGCATTACCAGTAAATGTTTAATGATTACTGAGAAAAAATGCAGTAATCAGTAAATTTTTAGTGATAATGTAAACAGCAACAACGCAAACAGAAGATGAAGTGAAGAAAATGTTCAACGCTTATGTGGTGAAATATGGCAAAGTACCCGATGCCGATACTCGTGTTCTGCCTCAAACACCGCAAAAATCATTTCTAGATTTCGGGGAAGAAAGTAATGGTAAAGTTTTTATGCTTAATTTTCCGTTAAATATTTGTATTAATATATGTATTTGTATATCTACTTCTCTTAAATAGATGTTAGCGTACAGTGTGTTTTCAGTGACTCGGGAAATTATCTCCAGGAAACATTTTTATACCTGGCCGAACGAGACACAACGTCAAATTGTCTACAAAATCACAACGCTATTAAAAACGTATTTCTAAAATACAATACCCCATTACCCTCATCTGCACCTGTAGAACGATTGTTTTCATTCGCTGGGATTGTGAATCGTTCGAGAAGGCAAAAACTCAGCGATATAAATTTTGAAATGCTTGTGTTAAGAAAAGCTAACAGTGTATAATATTATATAGCTTTGGTTTGTCAGCCAATAATAAATATTTGGAAGCAAAAACGTAAATCACATAACGACTAGCTTAACAGCAAATAAAGTTTAGATTTCTTTATTAATATGAGGCAGAATGCACGTATAATTACTATAATAGAATTTTACAATTGTCTCGCAAAATATCAATACAACAATGGTAAATTTATTTTATTAAAAAATATGTATTGAAATTAAGGGCCCTATTCAGGGAAATCGTCTTTAAAAAGTCTTATTTCTAAAATAAGACTCATTCTCCTTAATTGTTTGATGGAAATAAAAATATTATAAATTCAAATTTGTCAATATTGAAGGGGCTGGAAAAATAGTAAGAGTGAATGAAATGATTTCATTTTTGAATGAAAATTTTAATGAAATACAATAAATTTTTATTGATAATGAAATTAAGTTTGCATTACCAGTAAATTTTTACTGATTACTGAAAAAATTGCAGTAATCAGTAAGATTTTACTGGTAATGCAAATTAAATTTCATTATCAGTAAAAATTTACTAATTACTGCATTTTTTTTCAGTAATCAGTAAACATTTACTGGTAATGCAAACTAAAAATCATTATCAGTAAAAATTTACTGATTACTGCATTTTTTTTTCAGTAATCAGTAAAAATTTACTGGTAATGCAAACTAAATTTCATTATCAGTAAAAATTTACTGATTACTGCAACTTGTAATGCACTTGATATGTAATGCAGTGTGCCCATGTATGTAGTATGTAGTAGTGTCTTTTGCTAAATGTCCAAATTAAGAGTATTTTAATTTTGTTTTTTATTCAGCTGAGGAGAAACATTTTTTTTTAAAAATCACATCTGATATGGGTTAAAAAGAATATACCGTGATATATACAGCATAATAATAGCTGGACACTTCTACCGCTAGAAATTAAATATGCAATTTAGAAGAATACTTTAACGTCATAGCAAACAAATTGTCTGCACACTTTTTTGTACGCTAATACAGAAAACCACTGTAGTTGTATACAAATACTGGTCATCCATGCGTATACGTTATATTCAACTAAAATTCATCATACGTACTGAGATCAAAATGAAAGGGTTATGATAATGCAAATTTCTGCCAAACACAAAATCTGCTGACATTAAAAAACACATATTTTAAATTTCTTTAAGGAGGCTTTTCCCCGTTTCGAACTACAATTCTAAAAAAACACCTTATCAGTGAATTAGCAACATATTCCAGGAAACACAAACTCGATTGCAAATATCGGAAATCTATTCAAAGCTGGTTTAGGCAGAATGTTAGGGGGCAGAATTTTCGCCCTTTTAAAGCAAAAATAAATAAATATTAAATATACACTCACAATATTATTTTGTAAATTATAATCTAAAATACATATTAAATTTATCGGAAATACAGTCAAAAAGAGGACTACTGATTTTTCATTATATCCGGCCCATTTTGTTGATTAATTTCATTTATTGTTTAATAATCGACAAAAGTAGTAAAAGCAATTGAAAGTCGTTTAAAATAACCATCAACTGAC
The DNA here is from genome assembly GCA_949748255.1 of Eustalomyia histrio. NCBI lineage: Eukaryota > Metazoa > Arthropoda > Insecta > Diptera > Anthomyiidae > Eustalomyia > Eustalomyia histrio. Next base: position 62,392,465 of record OX456524.1, read on the forward strand.
AAAAGGTAGAAAAAACGATATTTGTGATTTGCTATTCTAATTGATTTTTTTTTTTATTTCTATAAAATTTAACAAAACACAACACACACAGATGTATATATTTTTATTTTTTATGTGTGTATCTATATTTGAATAATTTCTTGTAATTTTTATTGAAATAATTTTGTATACAAACAAACTATTTTGATAAAAAAAAAACACACAAAAAGGAATTATATGAATTTCTATTTTTAGAAACAGAAAATATAAAATTTTACATTTAACAGAAAATATCAACTCCTACTGAATGACTGATTCAAATAGTTAAAAAATATATTTCAATGAATTTCAATTGATTCTTCATTAAAAAACAAAGCGTGACTGGTTGACTGACTCACTGACTGATTCACTCACTGACACATCAACCACACCTGGATGATCTAAATTATATTTTTCAATTCAGCGGAATAGCTGGAAATAGGATCATTAATTTTTCCACCTTGTGTGCGCTTGTTCTGTATACTTTAACACAGGATTTTGGAAACAGGAAATTGGAAATTCTTTTGACCCTAATTTTAAAATCAAAAATATTTGTTTCCAGGAGTAGAGGCACAAAAACTTCCCGCTCCAGGAGTGATTTCTAAAAACAAATTTTTCATGTTCATATCACTAAAGTTGCAAATTATTTTACAAAATTTTCTTAAATATTTTTTGACGTTATCTGCTCGCTGTTTTTCAAACTTTGATGCCGACTTTACGAAATAAATAATTCTATTATAAATATTGAAACATTATATAAATACAATACATAGAGAATAATATTTCGGTCATAATCCCAATAAAAACGGTCATAATCCCCAAATTGGAATTATGAATGTTTTGGTAAAGTTCGGAAACCGAATGTTTTGGATAACATTAAGTGAATCTATTTAGTAAGAACTCTGACCGCTCCATGCGCCTAAGACGAAGACCTTATCGAATCAAAAGTAGCATTGTATTCATCTCACAGATATCACCCCATTGCACTATGGGTAAAGTTACCCCATTACTGGCCAAAACTATAAGAAATCACTGAATAAAGATGAAAATCGGTATACGGGGGTTTTCAAGGTTGTTGATTTCGAATCGGAGGTAAAATTTTTCAAATTCAAAATGGCGAATGGGTAAAAATGTTAGCAGTGCAAACTTTATTTGTGCAAAATACCTTAAAAAAAAATTTTTCCCCTACGGGAAATGAAGGGTCGATTGTTCCAAGGTTATAAATCTATGATAGCTAAATGAGGGACATGTCACAAAGCTGGTTTAAATTATAAATATATTAGGTCAAATAAGCTTTTCTATACCCACGATAAAACAATATTATTTTTGTAAGCTTATTCTACAATTGCAAGAATAAGCTTATAATAATCATACACACACAATATTTTCACAAGGGTTCCGTTTTGATTTTTCTAAAATTTTTACGATTGCCTTTTTCAATATATTCTCAAGTCTTTTTCAAGCTTAAGGCTTGTGTTTGTAAGCTTATAATAATATTTTTCTCAAGTCATTTGTTATGTTGGGTTTGGACACGCTTGTCTGGATTTTGTATAAGTTAAAACGTTCAACACTTTACCGTTAATTACATTTTGGTACAGTTTAAAATGAATTTCAATAATTTTTCGCCCCATTGATTTTTATTTTCAAATTATATAAGTCATTAATCTGTTTTTTATCAACTACAAGTCTTATGCTCAGATATTGGTATTTTGTAAAGTTTTTCTATAACAAAAGGGTTTGTGCTTCGTCTACAGTTAAGCAAACTGGCGTCTTCTTCAAGTTTTCTTATTTTCTATGGCTGTGTTGCACCAGCTAGTGCTTCTTTAGAAACTGCTTACTTTTGCTATGACTTTTTTTAGCATTGACTTTTTGATAGATCTTCTGCATATTTCCTCTTTGTTCATTCAGATTTTTAAGTATACTCTTTCTTTGGACGCCCTATTGAAAATGCAGTGGGCTTAGATTTAATTGCCTAAATAAATTTAGCGTTTAGCCACAGTTCGTTTATCTTCCTGAGAGAACTCCCCCATTTAACTGAGATATTCCTACAAAAATTTCGCACTTTCTTATTCACATCAGCTGTTTCCTCATACAAAACATTGCCGCATTCAACTTCACCAACAATAAAATTTTGAACAGCAGCATTATCCTCCTCTTTCTGCAAGTCTACTATTTTGCTAGCGCAGGATGCCTACGAAAAATTATATTTCTTAAAACATGCAAAAAATTGCAACATCAAATTGAAAAATTAAACTCAAATCTTTCGATTACTAAGCAGTTGTCGTGAATTTTTTTACAAATATAAAACTTGCCGTTATTTACTTTCATGTTTTTTTTATTAACTTATTGATATTGAAGACAACAAATTAAAAACAATTTTTATTCGTAAATACACAACTTGAACTTAATTCGTGAATCAACAAACATTTTTATTGATTCATTACTGATAATTTAATTATATTTAAAGTTTGAATAGCACTAACAGAATTAGTTTCTCCACAATCCATTCAAGATTTTTGAATGGAAAGGCTGTATCCCAGGGGAGATTCCCTCCAAGTCCGCTTAAAAGCCGGTCACCTAGGAAAGTTTTATATATATAAAAGAAATCGAAAATGTTGTAAGGATTGATTTCTTTATTCTGAGGTTCATGTCCCTTTTCCATTCGCGATTATCACAAAAAATCGGATATAATCTCCGTACATTTTTAAATATATGCAAAAGCATTTTATTCCAAATATTCCGAACACTAATGTTCAACTAGGTTCATATAAATCATTAATTAAAGTAAGAAAAATTTACCAATAAAAAAACTTTAATTTCAAATTATTTTTACAACCCCACTTGACAATGATGTAGAAAAACAAACGCCAACTTAAATTGATGTATTAAGTCGGCCTTGACCGACAATAGTTTTTTTTTTTTTGTCCTTATTTTACTTCTGACGCAAAATGTATTTCATGCTTATAGTAACAACTTCCGTTACAAAAAAAATAATTTGTATTTTTAATTCATTGAGACTAGAGAAAGAATAAAATCAACAGTAACAGTAGTAGTTGCATATTTAAAACAGAAAACAATAAAAACTTTAATCAATGGATATTTTATAACTTAGAAATTAATTTAACAAATTGTAATTGAGATTCTTAGCTTTGGAGAAATGCATATAACTATTGTTCAAATATATATATATATCTTTTTATTAGTCTTATTTGTTTAAGACCAAAATTTCTTTTGCCAAAGTCATCTCTTCGTAAATATTTTACTGTTTACTTATTTACATTTGGATAGATGTCTCTAAAGCTTTTTACAAAATTAAAAACTATCTGGGATACGTTTTGTTTAGTAAATTTTCCGGTTACTGTCGAAGATAGTATTACTTTTTATTTATTTTATTTTTTTGCAAAAATATCATTGTTTTACTTTTGCATTGGTAACAGTATTAAGTAAATGCAATTTTATTTTACTTAGATTTCATTTATAAACAGAGCTAAAAGAGAAAATGTTAAATTTAACTTACCTGGTACTATATGTAATGATATTTTGTTGTGAATTGTTTTTCAAATAACAAATTAATCTGAAAATGCAAAGGAAAATTCATATTAGTTTTTTTTTTTTTTTTGAGAACAAATCGTACTCATTACTACTGAAATTTTATTACTTATGCAAATGGAAAAAATTTTATTACCTGCAAATTTGCATTAGAAAAATCTTAACTTATCATTTCCATTAATATTGAAAAAAAAAATCAATTTTAAGTGCAATTCCTTAATTTTTTTTAACGATTTTACCTATTACGTTAACTAAAGATAATTGTCGGTTAAGTTACCGAAAAATATATTCTGTTTTTTTTTTTTTAAATTATTGACAAGAGATACCGTAACAGTTGTTAATTTAAAATTTATTGGTTTTGAAATCTTATAAAGTAATGACAAAAATCGTAAACTTGAACTTCAAAGAAATTTCTTAAGTTAACCCATTATTGGCCGCTACCCTAAAAAAATTATTGACAAGAGATACCGTAACAGTTGTTAATTTCAAATTTATTGGTTTTGAAATCTTATAAAGTAATGACAAAAATCGTAAACTTGAACTTCAAAGAAATTTCTTAAGTTAACCCATTATTGGCCGCTACCCTAAAACGTGGGAATTTTTTGAATCCCTTGCAGGAGGGTGTTATTATGACCCCAATGAAGAATATTTTTAGCAAAATTTTCCCTCCCGATATATAGATTTCTTTACATGGACTGGTCGAAAAATCGACCAATGGCCGATAACAGTAAAAAAAAACAAAAAATTATTTGATATTTTTGACGGAAAAAATATTGCCTTAGGCTTTATTCAAATAAATTGATTACAAATTGTTATGGTAGTCCTTAAAACAGTTTGTATGTAAGTATATATTGCACTTTTTGCATGTAAAAATAGTATGTTTCTTACACAATTTGCAGTGCCGATATTTATATTCAACGCTTCTTATAATTGAGTGTACTTTTTCGTTGACTTGGGGTTGGTTGGGGACTATATCAAAATCTTCCCTGTTTAGCTCACTGTCGTATTTTAAAAGCTGTGTTGTGACTTCAGAACGAAAATCAATTTGTGAAAGGGGTTTTGTCTTTTGGATTTTTGCCAACATGCAGTGCATCTTCCATATTGGCCACCACCATTTCTTTCTCTTTATACAGATACGATAATTGGCCACGGCATTGTCATGAAGGTCGACACTGTGGAATAGTAATAGCTTTTTTTTGCTTACGGCAATAACGTTTAGCATTAGCCATTGGTTCGACTGTTGAGTTATTGGTAATTACGTTGACAACAGAATTGTCATTCCAGCGCACCAACAATATTTCTTGTTCACTATCTAGCAACTGGTCAAATTCTCCGCGATTGCTTTTTTTTAGATTCTTTAACGAAGCTTTCGCCGTTCGATTTTCGCGTATAGTACCCGTAGCATAAAATTTGCGTTCATTCAATAGACACATGAGATGATAAGAAGAAAAGAAATTGTCAAAAAAAACTATTTGACAATCGGGATCAGGTACGTTTGCCAGTAAGTCCAAAACAGTTTGAGCCCCAAGACCAATGTCCTTATCGTGTGGCGTGGCCGAACCACCATATAAAATACTGTAGAATAAATATCCACTTTCGGAGCACATGCGCCATGATTTAAATCCAAAACGGATTGGTTTACCCTTAATGAACATTTTGCACGAGTGTCGCCCAAAATACGGAATCATTTGCTCATCAATTGATACAATATGGCTAAAAATTCCAAACTGCATAAAATTTTTATTGAGAGCATCAACTAGTGGGCGAACTTTGGCAAATCGATCTGTTTTGTCTAAGCGGCTATTATCTGATAGATGCAAATACCTTTTAATTGTTCTGAACCGATTGCGGCTCATGGCTTGCTTTACCATTGGAACTCCCATGTCGAGCTTCGTAGACCAATAATGGTCTATATGTGGTAAGGTATGATACCCCGACAAGTATAAAATTCCAATAAATCTACGTAGTTCAATAGGTGTAATACTGGCTGTAGCATTGTTCTGATTTGCATATGTATTTGAAAAATTTGTGATATCCAGTATTATGAAATTATCAAAATATAAAGAAAAAATTTCAAATGGAGATTTAGAGCCTATAAAAATATATAAATGACTGAGTAAATACAAGAATCCAAAAGAAACAAAGCGGACCAATTACTCACCAATTTCAAAAAAAAAAATTCTTCCATTTTAATAGCTTCATTATTGGTTGGCTTTGTCGTGTAGCTAAAGTTTTTTGGCTTTCGCCACATAGGTATAGCAAAATCTGATTTTTTTGTAATGCTTCCCCTTTCCATACCTTTGTTACGTGAGTTGGATGTTGACGGCTCTTCAATTGTACTTTCAAACACATCACCCAATTTCTGTATATTGCCTTCATCTAGAGAATATTGTAATCCTGCACTACCAGCAATTTCTTTCATGAGGCCATCATTGTTGTCATTTACATTAATTTTATCGTCATCCAAATCTTCTTCATCAGTTAGAGATCCTATAGTTGCTAGTGGAATGTAAACGATATCTACATCTTTGGCTGCCGTTATAGCTTGGTCTTCCTCGTCATCTGAGTCTAGCTCATTTAAAATATTAATTATTTCAGACACATTTACTGCCTTATAAATCGGCATTGTAAAATATTGTAAAATTAGTTTTCAGCACAACTCTTTGCATTCACCTTCGTACACTTACTGCCATTTTAACACAAATATTTCTATAACTAAAGTAAAGCAAAATAATCTGGGGTTTCCCTGACTAAAATACGCGATATATTACTTAGCAAGAGAAAACTACAGGGCGACACACAGAAAAACTTCAAAGGAAGTATTGCCAGATTTATTATAAAAATAACAGTTTTTAAACTCAAAACAATTTTTAAATTCTATGGTAGGGCCTCCGGCCACTGGTCGATTTTTCGACAACGAAAGATTGTTTGCATTTAAGAATGAGAAAATGTGTCATATGCAAATTGATTTTATAGTAAAGGATTTAGGCTCTTAAAATAATGAAAAATAAGAAACAAAAATTACAATTATTAGATATAATTTGTAATTGGAAAAAAGTGCTAAAAATATGGTTTTTAAAATCCTCTTACCAAAATTTTTGTCAAATACTTTAGAAAATCATTTCACTACAGATATTTTAAAAATTAGTTCAGATTATATTTTTGTGAAAACAGATCAAAAAAATTATAGTAGACTTTTGAGATATGCGCTCAAAAAGTTACTGGTCGAAAAATCGACCAGTGGCATATAATGGGTTAAGTTAACGATTCCAGGTAATAAGTATTCAAGCTTAAGGTCTATTTTATACAAAATTATTTATTTGTTATCCAATATTTCGCTATCTCAATGGATAGCTTCTTCAGGGATTTTTTGTTTTTTTAATTTTAAACAAATTTTTTAACAAATCAAAATTAATGAAACAACAAAATTGTCAATTTTAAAAAATATTAAAAATTAAACACAGGAAACAAAAATTATTCTATTACATTTTTATGAACCTATTTAATTTCGTATTTTATTCTTATAAATTAAATGTCTGTAATTCTGAGCTACATTGTCTGTATCTGTTTTAAAATTAATTCTTTGTTCTATTGGTGTGTTGATAATTTGTAACATTTCTAACATGAAGCGTCTTTTGTAGTTTGTTTCTGTATTTAAAACTGTTGTATTTTCAAAATCTGGTGTATGGTTAAGAGTGGCACAATGTGATGATAATGCAGTTTTCTGAGAAGCTGTATTCCTATATTTCTGATCAGATCTATGTCCTGCTAATCTAGTTTTTAATTTGTTATTTGTGGTACCTATATATACTTTACTACATATTTCATTATCTTTACCCCTGCAAGGTATCTTGTAAATAATATTAGATTTATCTAATTTCTCTGTCCTATCTTTCATTTTACTAAATAATCTATCTAATGTATTTTATGTTCTATGAGCCATCCTATAATTATTGATATCTTAAATATTAGAATTTTCTAATCGTTCAGAAATCATTGGTACATAAGTTAAAGACTTGTAAATCTTAGGTTCAGTAACTATATTCACACTGCCTTCCCTATGTCCATTGTACTGACCAATCAATTCCCTTGGGAAATTATTATCCTCTAAAATATTTCTTATTCTTATTTTATTATTTCTATGAAAAACTATATCACTTATATTTAAAACTTTATCTATAAGATTTTTGGCAGTATTTATAATAACTCTTCTCGGATGTTTTGAATAATTATTAATAATTCTACCCGAAGAAATTGGTTTTTGGTACCAGTCTACTAACAAGTTATTCTCCTTTCTTATTACTAATGTGTCTAAATATTGAAGTTTACGATCACATTCCCTTTCAATTGTAAATTTAATATCCTGGTGAAATGAATTAAATATGTTTAAAATATTTTCTATTTCACATTCTGAAATAATACAAAATAAATCATCTACATATTTCGTTATAATCTTTGGTTTAATAGATAATCTTCTAATACATTTATCAAGTAGTTCCTTCATAACTATATCTGCTACAACTGGAGAAGCTGGAGAACCCATAGGTAATCCTTTTTGTTGAGAATATAGTTTTTTATTATATTGAAAATATCTACTATCATCTATGCAAAATTTGAGAATTCTTAAAAATAATTCCTTTTCAATAGTCGTATGTTCTTTAATTATATTCCATTTTTCTTCTATAATACTTAAGGCTACATTTATAGGTATACTAGGGAATAAGGATACTACATCCAATGAAATTAACTTTTCCTCATTCTGTATCGTGATTCCCTTAATTTTATCCTTAAATTGTAATGAGTTCTTTACATTATATACTGAATTTTCTGTTATCTTTCTAAGAATTCCTGTTATATATCTGCTTAGTTCATGAGATGGAGAATTGATGCTTGAACAAATTGGTCTTAATGGAAATGTTTCCTTATGCACTTTCGGAACTCCATATAATTTGGGTGCCGTAGCAGTTGTTGTTTTAAATGTTTTCCTTTGAAAAGGTGTTATTATTTCCAATTTGAAAAGGTTTTCTACTATATCATTATTTTAATTTATAAGAATAAAATAGGAAATTAAATAGGTTCATAAAAATGTAATAGAATAATTTTTGTTTCCTGTGTTTAATTTTTAATATTTTTTAAAATTGACAATTTTGTTGTTTCATTAATTTTGATTTGTTAAAAAATTTGTTTAAAATTAAAAAAAACAAAAAATCCCTGAAGAAGCTATCCATTGAGATAGCGAAATATTGGATAACAAATAAATAATTTTGTATAAAATAGACCTTAAGCTTGAATACCTATTACCTGGAATTTGTATTAAAAAGGTCGAAGAAATTGAACTGAATAATTTAAGTTAACGATTTTTTAAACTACAAGTATCGGTAGAAGAAATTTAGAGAATAACTTTTAACGAATTTTGTTGTAAATTATGGAATTTTGACATTGTAACTACCGAAATTTGTAATGAAAATGTTACGGAATTTCACTGCAGGAAAGTTTCAATACAGTAACTCAAAAGAATAGCATGCAATGGAATATTGTTGAAAATCGGTACAATATGTAATGAAATAGACAATTACTGTTTGATCCCTTGGAATTTATCCCGAACCTTGCCTATTTGTATTATTTTAAATTTTAGTTTTCTAGCCAATAACAATTTGGTGGGTACTTTTCCCTTCCTCGACGGCATTTCGAGAAATCAGCATCATACTCCAAGAAATAGATTTATTAAATTTCAGTCCTCTAGCCAATTGCCTTTGTGCAGCCCTTTAAAGGAGAGATTATCCCTTTTTTGCCCTCCTCGTATGGGTATCCAAAACTTTTATCTTAGCAGATAGAGTATGGGCTTAATCTAGCTAGCACGTATTTAAAATTTATGTTTCTAGCCATACACTCAAAAAAAAAACACATGAACTAAAATGTAATCAAAAATTTCCTTCAAAATAGTTTATAAATTGTCCTCAATTTAAGTAAAATTTTATTAAAACTAAGAAAAATTTTCTTAAAAAGAATAAAAATTTCTAAATTTGAGGAAAAACGAAATAGTTTATATACTCAGAAATAGTTCATATTTTTCCTAAGTAATATTTCTTGATTTTAGGAAAAAAACAAGTCAATTAAATAAAAATTTAATAATTTTAAGAAAAAAACATCTTAGTTTTAAGAAATTTGCCTACTCAAATGTAATAAAATAAAGTTTAGTTTAAAAAAAAAATTAAGGACATAATTTACTCCCATTTAGTTCAAAAAATGTGTCTAAATTAAATCGAGAAAGTACTTGAACTTAATGTGTGTTCATTTTTTGTTCGCCAGTAGTAAAATTAACTAAATTTTAGAAAGCCATTTTCAAATTCAGTTTTTAAGTATACCACTTTCTAATTTTGAAGAATAGTTTTCTAAAAATTAGTTCAGACAATTAAAAACAAAAAGTAATACATTTTTCCTATGTAATTATAAAAATTTACTTGATTTTAGAAACTAATGAACTATTTCTAAGGAAAATTTCCATGCAACTTAGTTAAGATAAATTTTAAAAAAATATTCTTTTTTTTCAAGTAAAAGTTTTCTAATGTTTGAAAAATAATAAATTTTGGTATAGGATTTTTTTTTGTTGGAAAACGTTTAAATTATTTTTAATATTCTATTCTAAAAAAATAAACAATCAATTAAAAACAAACCAGTAAGTTTTCCTAATTTTCATAAAAAAATATTATTAAATAAAAGAAATTAAAATAATCATTTAAAAAAAAAAACTATCGTGCATGATTATAATTATTGGTTTGTGATCGTGCATGAGCGTGTGTCAAAAATCTCTCACGCGCCCATCTCTAATCTTAACAGTCTTAAATATTGAACTTAAAGTAGCTTTAAATATATTTTAAAATTTTGTTAGCAAAGGGTAAAAAATTTCGAATATGCGCAGGCACATTTTATACATTACATCATAGTGGCTTTCCTATAATTGACATAGCGCTTATTAAACTTTATATTTATCGAACTATTTTTTCACTTAATAATAAACAAGTAAGAGCGGCTAAATTCGGCTATGCCGAATCTTATATACCCTTCACCATGGTTGGGAAAAAAACTGAAGTTTATATATGGACATATATGAAATAGACAGATTTATATACGGACACCTTTAAGAGGAAATTAACATTTAGTTTGGTGATAAAACTTGGATTTCGGAAGATTTATGGTTCCAGAAAATAGGTATTTAAAAAAAATTTATATTTTGGGCAAACTTTTTTGTATCTGAACCAATATTTCCGAGTTTTTTCAGCAAATATGTTATACTAAAGATTTTCGATCTTTTGCTATATAAGACGTATCCATAGGTCATATTACAGCTCTAGAATAGTGTTTGTTGTTTGTGTATAAAAGGTGAAGAGGTGAAAGAAAAGAATTTGAACAAATCGTTAAAAGAAATCACTAGAACTGCATGTGTTTTATTTCTACAAAAACGTTTGATTTAGCTGGCAAATTTGCATTTTTGATTTTATTTCGATTTTTATATTTTTAATTTCTTTAGCTTAATTTTAAAAATTTTAAGGAAAATAGTTTATAAATTTTTTTTATAAATTATTATAAGTTATGACCTAAAATAGTTGCACTCAAAGGGAAATTATGTACAAAATTTTCTTAATATATGAGAAATAAAATGGTTTAAAAATCTGTTTATAAATTCTTTTAAATCGGAACAAAAAATAAAAATAAAACCGTTTGTATTTTGTTTGTATCAGAGGTTTTTTTTGATTTTGATGTTTTTAGCCTATTTATGGATAATTTAATTAATAATATACAATTTTATATAAATTAATTATTAAATGTTAAAAAAAACAAAAAAAAAGTCTTAAGCAAATAAAAAAATGTACAAAAAAAGTGAATTGACCAGGATTCGAACCCGCGGCCTTAGAGAAAAAAAAGTATTTGTGACATAGCGCCTAGACAACTGGGCTATTGAAGCTCACACAAAATCATCGTTAATAGAGGTACATATATAAAAAGTCTTCGTTCATTAGAGATTTGTTTGGTTTTTGTTTAAATGACAAATCTTTGTATGTGTTTGTTGTTTGTGTATAAAAGTTGGAGATGATTCCAACAAATGGATGTGTTTGTTATCCGTAAAATTCTACATACATATTAAACAAAGGGATTTTACGGAAAAAATTAGAGGTAGTCCTGGTTTTTTGCTAATATCTCAGCTATTTATTAACCGATCTGTCTGTTTTTCAATAGCAAACAGAAATGGATCACATGTAACAGAAATAAATAACAATCAAGTCTTCATCATGCCTGGGTTCTTCGGAAACCCCATTTCAACACACAGACGGACAGACGGATATCGTTAAATCAACTTCGCTTTTCATAAGGACCCAGAATATATATACTTTATAGGGTCTAAGATCAATATTGTAGAAATTACAAACGGAATGACAAACTTACATATACCCTTCCACCTGTGGTGAAGGGTATAAAAAGTTTAAATTTTTATATGTCAAATAAAGTTTAAGCTAAAAATCCCATAAAATCAACTTATGACTTTTCCATTTTCAAATAATAACAAGAAATGTAACTGTGATATTTTGTATTTTTGCAATAATTTCCTTAAATTAGTTAATTTAAGAAGACAAAGGACCCCCAGTGTTCCTTAGCCATAGATGCCGTGTGTCACTTAGCGCAACCCTTTTTGTAGTTCTCTCAAGCAGAACCGTTAATTAACTACGAAGAGGATCTGACTTTGTCATAATTTATTACGTTTCAGGATATCCTGCAGTACACTTTTTTAATTTGTTTACCTTTTTGCTAATAAAATTTAATTTATATTTAAAAATACATGCATTTAGTATAATTCAATTTAGTTTTAAGACAAAATTGTATAGAAAAAAGCTTGTTTAGAGCAGTATCCTCACAAAGCGGAAGTCCTTCGAACGTGGGAAAATACCTACTCAATAAGTGTAAAGTACTTTCAAATATATGGTAAAATATATTACCTTTACCATAGAAGCAGGATAAGGATTATTTTCACTTAAAACAAATGCTATTTAACTTGTTGTTAGAAAATATTTTCTTATTTTTAGGGAGTTAAGTCCTAGTTTTTAGTAAAAAAAATTATCTAATGAACTTAAATAAAATAAAATTTTTCTTAAAACCAAGGAATCATTTCCTTACTAACAGTACAATTTCAGATGATGTATGAACTAATTAGAAGAAAATTTTTCTGTTTTCTATTAAAAATTTACTTCTCAGTAGTAGTTCATTTTTTTTTTGTGTAGGGGGCAGGTCGTCAAGTTGGAGACTTTCTCTTTTAGATTCCTCCACATATGATTTTTCGAAAATCCCGTCTGTACAGATGTCTACGCAGGAAGAGAAACATTCATGCAAAATTTCAATTTCCTAGTTCCAACGGTGTTTTTGGTGTATCCCCATAGGATACACCAAAAACATCGTCTTACTTGATGTATACACTGAAGGATGAACTTTCATACTAAATTTCAACTTCCCAGTTCCTGCGATTTGGTAGGCAGTAAAAGGGGAGACTTTTCGCTATTAAACCCCCATTTTTACCACGTCCCTGGCAATAATTCTAAAATATACCTTATCAATGAATTAGCCCATACTTCAGGGGGGCCATTAAGCGAGGGGACTTCTCCTCTTTTTAGTACTTCCTAGACGTCAAGGGAAAGATTTTCCTTTTTAGCCCCCTCGTCTAGAATTTTCCAAAATCCCGTCTTTGCTTATATCTACACAGGAGGAGAAACCTTCACACCAAATTTTAACTCACTGGCTACAACGTTTTAAGCAGGCCGTTAAGGGAAACCCTATTTTTACCACGTCCTTATCGAAAATTACAAAATACCTTATCGCTGAGTTAGCTTATCCTTCAGAAAATGCATATTTTAAATATCAGGTTTCTAGCCAAAGGAGTTTAGCAAGCCGTCTAGGAGAAACAACTTTTTGCCCCTTTCCTTAGGAATTCCTAAAAGATTCCGTCTGAGAGGATGTCAAAGCCGGAGGAGGAACGCGTATTATGGCAGGCCCTTATGGTGGAGAATGTTCCGCATTTTCCCCTCCCCGTAGGATCTTTTAAAAATTTCCACTTATGTATGTCTCGCCGGAAAGGAATCTTCCAACCAAATTGAAACTTTCTAGCTCCAAAGGTTTGGACAGGCCATCTATAGCAGTATTTCCCCCTTAATTACCAAATACATGAAACAACCATAAAGCTTGAAAACAAAGTTCTATCGGTCATAATATTAAGCTAAGGCGCTGTATATCCATATCAGCTCTGTACGAGGTAATTTTTGGTAAAGTCTGGAAAAATGAGAGTAAGTAAAAAATTCTCTCACAACCACATAAAAATGCCCAAAATACTGCGAACGCTCAAAACCACATTTCATACCCAAAAGTAAACGGTCAAATTTATTCATATTCAGAAACAGCTTCTTAAATAATTATATTTGAAACGGCAAATAACTACTTACTTTTTCAAATGCATTTTACATTATCAAGAAAAAAACATTCCTTATTGTAAATTTTTAATTAACTTTAATTTTTTTTCACAAATACAAAACAGCGGATTTATTAGCAGCAGGTGATGGTTTGACAGTTTTACCATTTTACCCGAACAAAAAGTACGGGTAAATTCTGGTAAAAAAAAAACACAATTACTCTCACATGAATGCTCTTATTTACCCAATTTACATTGCAAGAAACGCTTTTTGGTAAGATTGGGCTCTAGCGGGCACCCGCAGTAACGTACGTCGAACCCACCTGTTAATGTGTATGTGTAAAGATTTATATTTACTTTATATAAGATTACATAATAATAAAAAATTACTATTGCTAACAAAATGTATGTATGTAAGTAAATATGAGTGTGTTGTATATGTGTAAGAAACGTGAATTAAAATATAATCAGCAATAGTGATTTAAGTGTCTATTGTTACTTTTGTTTTTGTGTATGTTTACTTAAAGGCACAAGTGATAAATTAAATAGAATTATTAATCAGATATTTGATTTTAACTTAATTTGTTATTGTAAAAATATTCTTACTTTTCCTAAAAAAAAGTCAGTGACTCTAGTTGTGACTTTATTTCCCGTGTGATTGATGTTGCAAAAGACACAGATATTTTCATTTATTCGATTTTTTTTTAATAACACAAAAGAAATCAAGAAATTGTATAAACACAATTCGTTGGTTAGTAAACATATACAGGTTGGTTGAAAAGTTCCTGCGCTCGAAATGAAAGAATACTGTTTTTGTTACGCAATATATTTTTTTATTCAATATAATCTCCAATGATCTTCCAATAATTTTATCCCATCCTTATAATGGTTTTCCGGAAGCTCTGCAAAACAAACTTCTACGGCTGCTATGGCCTCTTCATTCGACGAAAACTGCTTTCCACGAAGGAATTGTTTGAGATTTCTGAAGAGATAGTAGTCACTGGGAGCCAAATCTGGTAAATACGGTGGATGTTCAAGCAATTCGTACTTTAATTCTTTGAATTTAGCCATCGTCAAAACACTTTTGTGAGCAGGTGCATTGTCTTGATGAAACATGATTTTTTTCTTCTTTAAACCAGGTCTTTTCTCACGAATTTTGTCATCCAGCTGATTCAAAAGGCTGCAAGAATATTCAGAGTTGATTGTTTTACCTCTCTGAAGATAATCAATCAACAAATTCCTTTTGCATCCCAAAAAACTGATGCCATAACCTTCTTTGCTAAACGTTGTGACTTCACCTGCTTTGGAGCTGAACAACCAGCTTCAGTCCAATGTAAACGTTCTTGTTTCAATTTAGGATCATGTTGGTAGATCCAAGTCTCATCCATAGTTATAAAACGACGCAAGAAGTCAGTTTTATTCGCCTTAAAACGCTCCAAATTACGCTGAGAAATTTTTTTTCGATCCAGTTTTTGTTGAATTGCTAATGTGTGCGGCACTAACTTTCCAAACAGTTTTTTCATACGTAATCCTCTTTGTAAAATATGGAGTAGTCGTTCGTCTGAGATGCCTATGGCATTAGCAATTTCACGCTTAGTCAAACTTGGATCTTCACTAACCATATTATGTACCTGCTCAATAATTTCTGCTGTGGTTGCAGTTTTTGGTCGTCCTTCGCGTGAATCGTCTTTAAGGCTGGTACGACCACGTTTAAATTCACCAGCCCAAAATTCAACGGTGCGTTTTGAAGGTGAGGACTCCTTATACACTTCTAACAATTGTTCATAAATTTCCTTTACTTTTAAACCCTTCAAAACAAAGAATCTAATGACTGCACGATTTTCAATTTTTTCCATATTAAAAAAAATCAATGACACGTCAACTTCAAATGGCTTGTAAACAAAGAAAGAATTGACCGAATGACTTGCAACTTTGCATGTGTTCTCAGGACAGTTATACCAACTTAAGAAAAAAAAAAGTTTGGAGATAGCAGTGCCATCTCTTGGTGAGCGCAGGAACTTTTTAACCAAACTGTACTACATGTTATTTCATATAAAATATATTGTATTAAATACATGGCTCATATATATTCCACCAGCAACATCATATTTCTATGAGGTAATTTTTTTAGCGTGTAGTCTGTAAGATATATTTTTAATTATATATTTAATTAAATCTATCATTTTTTAAAACATTTGTTTTCCATACGTTAGTTGAGGTTGATAAGATGACCTTTACAACAGACTCATGTCCAAATTGGACATACACTTAAGCCCAAAATTCGAAATCTCATACCGCTATGGTTCCTTTCTTATCTATTTTGTGAACTCTGTCCTTTTGACCAAATTTCTCAATCTCCACATTCTCATTCCACCAATATTACCAAAACTCTAATACTTGCTATGGCCGGAATGTCACACTTTAATGTAGTCCGTGATTGCCCTGATCTTCGTCTGAAAGACGGTATTAAAAGAGAGGTCGAAGCTATAAAAGCCCCACCCAATCCATCCACTTTAGAATCATCCGTATTGAAGAAGTAAATGCCAAGAGTGTCCCTCAAATGGTACCATCTTAACAGGATTCTTTACTTGGGATTCGTGTACTGCACTCTTGCAGGTTTTCACCTCTCGAATAATCCGATTACAATTCAATTCTGTTGTATGCCAATAACTCGCCTAAGATGTTGTGGTAGTTGGTCTTTCGACAACCACCAGTTACATTCAGCCGATGCATAGCCAAAGCGACCTCATATTTTTTAGCTGAATCTCAATATGTTCTATTGACTCCAATGCCCTAGTGGATTTCGTTGTGATGGCACATAGCGGTTGTATTTTCTGAAGTGGTTTAACATTGCACTATCTTTCCATTAATACCCACCAAACTACTGCAGCATAGGTCAAGATAGGTCTGAGTACGCTTGTGTAGACCCAGTGTGACATGTCGGGATTGAAACCTACATGATGCCCATATTAGGTGGGCCTTAGTGATGCTGCTCTTGGTGCGTTGTTTTCTGTATAATTTCCAGTTTAAAATTACTCCTAGATACTTTACTGTTTCGGAGGCACTAATGGTTTTGTCTGCCAAACGAGGATTATCGTAGCTGATGATACTTGTCATCCCAGTAAAAAGATATATCTCCGAGTTCACATTAAGTCCTCGCGCCCTAGTCAGTTGTATTCGAGTGCTTCCAAAATCCTCATTTTTTATGTATCAACACTCAGAGGTTGACCCTATAAATGCAGTGCATTGTGTTGATGTCAGTAAAATAGGTTATAAGGAGGAGGAAGTAGTGTTTTTAGATATTAGACTTGAATTTCTCCATATTATAGTTGTCAGGGAAGACCTTCGCAGGGAGTTTATTTCACATATGACTAGTCTGACTTATGAACGAATTTTCCCTGTAATGTGTTGTACGGCTCACTGGACAATCGACCACAAAGGGATAGGCTCTATTGGACAAGCGAGTATTGCGGACAGAAACCCGGGCCCGATTGATAAGTTCACTTATCTCAGCAAAACACATCCCATGGTATTATCGATAGAACACACAGCCGACATTGCGTCGATTCTCCAATGAATCAATAGAACTGGATATCCCATTGCCATTGATAAGCGCCGAAGCCCTTCTTTCAACATGGTCCAAAAATTCCAAAATTGACCTCGAAGCACCTGCCCATATATGGGAGTTATACTCCATTTTCGGCCGGACATAGTTGGTATAGATAGTATGAAGATCTAATGGGGTTAAATACTTTCTGCACCGTTTTAAAAAACCTAAACACTTGAATGCGCTTTTCGACACTTCAAAAACTTCATGCTCAGAACATCAAGAGTTTCGGATTCCTTAATATCGATACCCTCCAATTGAACAGATGACGCTGGAGACTTCACAACCCTATGAGTCATTCTAAAACATTGGATCTTATGTACATTAAAACCCACCCTATTTGTACAACCCCACTCTGAAACTGACGAGTGGTCCCGATTAAGTGTATCATTCATAATTTTCCTTCTGACCCCACCCTCTAAGAGGCTTGACATGACAAATGTTACTATCATCAGCAAAAGAGTATATAGGCTTGAAAATTATACCAAGCAGAAAATTAAGAAAAACAAGAAAAAGAGATGTTTAGCATTTGTCCAGTGTATCGCCACATCACCTGCATAGCATTGAAAGAATAACAACCTGCAGGGCTCAAGGACACACCATATTTTAAATACTGATGCCGTTGACCTGTCAGTTAATCTATCGACACTATCCAAGCCCGGTCAATATCAAACTGGCTTAGGGACCGGATAAGCGTTTCGGTCCAGATATTGTTAAATATTCCCTCTATATCAATAAATATAGCTATAGTACGCACATTTAGGCCCAAATACAAGTATTTTTTCAAAAAGTAAATAAAATGAACTAAACTTAATTTTTTTCGTTTATTATAGATTTGTAAGAAATGACAAATATTAGCATTATTTAGAAAACACAGTTTCATTTATGTGGCTGCCTCGGCTGGCTTTGCAGAAACTCATCCTGCAAGTCCAATTTTTCAAGACTTTGTTGACGATTTAGAGCGTTTATTTATTATTCGCACAGCATCGCAAAACGCAGCTGCAAGGCCGCCAATTGGCATCGCCAAGACGGCTGATAAAATCGCCTGTTTGATATGCTGTTTATCATGGGAGGCTATCCTGCTGAAACCTCAGATTATCGAAGCTCATATCTTCCATTTTAGTCTATAAAAGTCCGTAATCATTACTCTGTAGCGCTGCCGTTGCCTGAAGTGGAGTCTCACGAACTTTTTGCACAAGCTTGCGTACAGCACGCTCGGTGGGTGCTTCATTTCGTTTAAACCTTCATTTCATCAAACGCACAATTTGGGCGACACAGAACACACTTTGAAAATAAATTTGCAATATTTTTCAACGTCGATCAAGCGCAACTAAACTCAGTTTGGTCCGCGGAGGTATGATACTGACTGTTAGTCAATATATCGAACAGAAAAAATCTAACAGTGTCAAAATAACATATGATTTACCTGCCCAGCAAAAAAAAAAGTAGCAAAAGAAGAGAAAAAGAAGCAGTGATTTTGATTCCGCTGTTGTGAGCGGATCGGAGCCAATGATTTTTACATATTGGTGTCATAGGGTGGAAGTTTTCTTTTATGATCATTTTTCATTGCATCTAAAGCTCTTCTTTTGGTTTAGTGAAAATTTAAATTTTTTTGATGTTCCCAAATAAATTTTGAATTTGTAACTTAGATTTCAACAGGACACCAGTAATCCGGCGTTAGCCTCATTTTCACAAACTCTCGTTAACTTCTTAGGAATTTAACTCATTTGTTGTTGTTTCCCATATAAGGTTGGAGTTTGACTGTTGGCTAAATTATAACGGTACATTCAGTAAACGGGCCTTACATTATTAAATTTTACTTTATTCGAAATTCTTGCAATTTTTACTAAAATAAATTTTTTACTTTTTGCACCAAAAATAACTAATATACGATTTTAAGAATTCTAAATCTGGTAAATTGTAAGTTAAATATGGAAACAAATCACTTAAACTTAAAGCATAGTTATAAATGTCAAATTTATATACACTCACCAAAAAAATTATGTAATGGCAACTGAAAATTTTGCTGTAATTACGGGAAATTTTGCTAATTTGAGCCCAGCGGTATTTTTTGCTAATCTTAGCAATACATGGCTGCTGACGTGTAGTAAAATGAAATTTGTAGAAAAATTAGCTGCAGCTACAAAATTTTAGTAAACTTTTTGTAAAGTGGAATTTAAAATCAGTTTGCTAAAATCATATTTTTTTTATTGAGCATCAAAATTTTTTTTATTTTTTCAAAAAATATTTTAGACAAAATTAAAAAAAAATTCAAAGGCTTAAAAATTATAAAAACAAATGAATTTATCATTTTGATTTAATTTGGTAATTTCTGTTTTGAAAAACATTCTTTTTTGACCTTAAAATAAAAAATTCTTTTTTATTGTAAGGTCAAATTTGAATTGTTTTTAGGGCTGATTTTTAGAACTAAAAAAACCTTTTAGTGCTATTTTAAGTGGATGTCCTTTTTTAGACATGAGTCGGTATCTTCAATTCCGATCCCCTTTTTAATCTATAGGGTCCGCCAAATAACTTTTTTTTTTTGAAAATGCTATAAAAAAAAACTACTGAATATTTTCTCAAAGTACAATCCTTCCGGTTAATAATGGAAAATAATTTCATTCAAATGGCTGCCTCGGGTGGCCGTTACAGTCAATGGCGATCGTTATCGGGCCATGTTGAACGAATTTTTGTTCACAAAAATTGAAGAGGAGGATATTGGCAACAATTTGGTTTCAACAGGACGGCGCTACGTGCCACACAACCGAAGCTACACTCGATGTTTTGCGCCCTGTTTTTGAAGATCGCATTATCAGCCGCAGAACTGATGTCGTTTGGCCACCTCGGAGCTGCGATTTGGACGAGTCACTGTTTGGTGCGGATTTTGGTCCAGAGGCATAATTGGGCCATTTTTCTTCTAAAATGAGCAAGGAGTGGCCGCTACAGTCAATGGCGATTGTTATCGGGCCATGTTGAACGAATTTTTGTTCACAAAAATTGAAGAGGAGGATATTGGCAACATTTGGTTTCAACAGGACGGCGCAACGTGCCACACATCCGAAGCTACACTCGATGTTTTGCGCCCGGTTTTTGAAGATCGCATTATCAGCCGCAGAGCTGATGTCGTTTGGCCACCTCGAAGCTGCGATTTGACACCGTTGGACTATTATTTGTGGGGTGCCGTCAAAGGTAAGTGTTACGCCGACAAGCCAGAGACAATTGACGCTTTAAAAGACAATATTCGTGAATCCATTGGTGAAATACAGCTGCACACAATCGATAATGTGCTTAAAAATTAGACCGATCGTGTAGGCTACTGCATTATTTTCATTATTCATTATTAACCGGAAGGATTGTACTTTCAAATAAAAAAAGAAATTTGAGAAAATATTCAGTAGTTTTTTTAATAGCATTTTAAAAAAAAAAAGTTATTTGGCGGACCCTTATTCAATTAGAAATAACATTTTCTACAATATCCACTTTTTTAAAACTAGTAAATTTTATTTGCTAATTTTAGTAAATCGGTCTTCAAAAATTCATAAAATGATTTCTGAAATTAGCAACAAAAATTTGTAAATATTCTGTAAAAAATCGGTAATTTGTAAAATATAAATAGCAAAAAGATTTGATAAATAATATTTTTTTTACTAAAAATCAGTACAAAAATAGTAAAGTGGGATTGAAAACCGTTTACAAATTTTTCTACTAACTTTTTTTTCTAAGTGTAGAAATATCTAAGATTAATATTTAACTTTGGTTGTTTTTAAGATAAGTTACCCGTTATAGATTTCAAAAGTGTTAAATTTCATTAAAAATCAGATTTTTGGAAATTGCGAAAAAGAACTGCCTTAGAAGAGGAAAATCAAGACTAAACGATACTTTCGATTCAATGAAAAATTAATTCCTTAAGAATAACTTCCATTTATTATTGCTGGGTGCAGATCAAATAATCCCTTAACTGAACGAATGCGTGTTGCTAGAATTTAAGCATCTTGTTAGGGATTTGTATCTTAACCAATCCGTTCCATGGTTTTAACATAAATGATGTCAGTATTATCGGTCTGTAGGTCGGCTTTTTTCATACATATACAAATTGTTGTTTTTTTACACGATATTGGATAAAATTATTTTTTTTAAAACCATCAGCAAAAATTAGATATCAAATGCTATTTAAACTATCACTTCTGTATACATATATTTATTCGCATGTGTGTGTGTGTGTGTGTGTGTGAGTGTACACAAATACTTAAGTTTTCATAATACACCCTTTAAACATGTTAACTTTATGCATTCTATAGAATGTTTTATTTTTTTTTTTTCTTTGTGTTTTCTCTTATTTATTATCCTTTATATTCTTTTGTTTTGTCATAATTTGTATTCATATACATTATTATAATTAGAGAGAAAGATTTTTATAAATGTTATAAATACTTTATTATTGCAATTATAAAATGTTGTTTCTTCGTCTGAAGTACTTATTGTATGTTTTTTTTTATATTATTTACTGCATTTACTGTATTTTGTAAACTTTTTTTTTTTGTTCTTACTGCATTGTAAATATTTCATAGGAAATGACATGTATTTAATTTTGTTTATTTAATACTTAATTAAATATAAACACGTTATTAGTATAAATAACTAAACAATTATGAAATAGTAATTATAAAGTACATAAGAGTTAAATGAGTTCATAAGAACATGAGAGTTAATTTAGAACAATTAAATTTTTTTATTAAATTTGAAAGTTAATTTATGCAACGGGGTTTCCCAAAAAGTAAAGGTTGATTATTTCAGTTATCAAGCATCTGAAAGCTTTTAATTTATTAAAAACTTTTAAATTTAACTTCTTTTCGAATTCCATTTCACAAAATTTTTCATTTCTTTAAGTGTCATTAATATTTTTAGAAAAACTACTTATTAATATTATTTGAAAAAAAAAACCATTTAAAATACATGAGCACTACCATCCAACATTTTTCACCCGCAACATATTTAAAGCACATTTATTTATTTTTTGCAATCAAATAAACCTTTCGCAATGGCATCAAAATGGCAGACATAAATCACTAACACACTCGCTAACTGTGCTCCCCACAGTGATCAATAAAAGAGAATTCATACATCGTCATTTCTATACAGAAAAAAAATTATTGTTATTGAACTAATGACGTTAAATGTGTCACAAAAGGAAAATCATAATCAAAAAAAATAAAAATAATAAATTTTTTTATACCCTCCACTAGGAATGTTAAATAAGAACTTCAATTGGGTACCAAATACAGTATTTTATCCATTCAATAAGTACCAAAAAACTTAGTACATAATTTTATATAGTTGTTATTTTTGCACCAAAATACTTTTAAGTTTCTATTTGTAGCAAAAATAATTCTATATTAGTTAAATTTATCATTCCAGAAAATATTACATTCTAACGATAATTATCGTTCATTATAATGAATTGAATAAATATAAAAAACGGGGACATACACATCAGAGAACTGCAAAATCAACTTTTTTCTTGATTTAATCATACACAAAAATTCTTGTTCACTTTTAATAATTCAACAAAATTCACTGTAGAATAAAATCAGCATCATGTTACTGAACGCGTAATTGGAATCAGTGTGAATCATCTGTCGTTTATGTTTTATGCAAATGTAATCACTTAACAGTGTTCAGTAACATGATGCTGATTTTATTCTACAGTGAATTTTGTTGAATTATTAAAAGTGAACAAGAATTTTTGTGTATGATTAAATCAAGAAAAAAGTTAATTTTGCAGTTCTCTGATACACATGTGCTCAAATAATTAAGTCAACAAACATTTTTATTACCAAAGGTCTGTAATTTTTATAATAATTACATTACATATATTTTTTCTTTTATATTATTACTACCGTTATTTTTCCAAATAACTTAAGACATTTTTTTCATAAAATGACAAACTATGTGTGATGTAGACATTATTTCTCTTCCTTACTCTATACATTAGTGCTCATATAATTAAGTCATTGCAATTTTTAACGGTAATCTTTGTCTTTATGCATTCAAATTCTAAAATATTTTATAAAAAATACTTGAATCATTACCATAAAAGATTTTAAAAATAGTTTTTATTAACACCTCACAATAATGGGCAAGAAAAAAAGTTCATCGCCATGCGAGAGAAAAATAATATGGGAATGCTTCCAGAAACACCAAAAAGTTTCCAAAGTAGCCAAATATTTAAACTTTTCGAGAGGAAAAATCATCAATGCAATTCAATATTATAAGAAAAATAAAACTTTTAACAACTTACCGAGGAATAAGCCAAGAAAAACGACACCTGCTGAGGATAGAAAATTTATAAGATTGAGTAAGGCCGACCCTGTCTTGACCTCTACTGAAATTAGAGCTCAAATGGAAGAGTATAATGGAGTAAAAATATCAGCACAAACTGTCCGTCGTCGCTTACAGGAAAATTCTTTGAATGGAAGAATCGCCAGACGTAATCCTAATGTGTCTAAAAAAAATATTAAAAATAGACGGCAGTTTGCAAAAAAAAACATTTGCAAAATGACGTCAAATTTTGGGATTTGATTGTTTGGAGCGATGAATCCAAATTTAACGTGTTTGGAAATGATGGTAAGCCCTATGTCAGACGTCCACCGTTACAAGAACTAAACCCACGCTACACAAAAAAAAAAACCGTAAAACATGGTGGTTCATCCGTAATGGTATCTGGCGTTAGTCCAATTGTTCAAATCGAAGGAAAAATGACGGGCGTTATGTACAGAGACATCTTGGAAGAAAACTTGCTTGGTGACTATGCTGATAATTTGCCATTAGCTTGGGTATTTCAACAGGACAATGACCCCAAGCACTGTTCACGGATCGTAAAGGACTGGATAAAGGCAAATTACACAAAGATTCTCAAATGGCCCGCCCAAAGTCCAGACCTTAATCCCATAGAAAATTTATGGGGAACCATAAAAAGGGCAGTAGGTGCAAGAAAACCTGCAAATAGAGCAGATTTGTGGAAAGTAATTAAAGAAGAGTGGTATAAAATTACACCAGCCCAATGTGCGGCCCTTGTTCATTCAATGGGTAAGAGATGCGGAGAAGTCATTCGTCAAAAAGGTTTTCCGACTAAATATTAGTAACACCTATGACAGTTTTTATAATAATTAAAAAAAAAAACTTTAATATTAAAATTTTAAAGAAATGACTTAATTATATGAGCAGCTTTAATCTAGTTTTTTGTGATATTCTTTTTAATAAATACTGTTAATCTTAAAACAAAGTGTGAATAATTAATTTAAAAACCTTATTTATTTTATGTTAATATTTTGTTTTCTTTTCTTAAATAAATGTTTTTTATGAACTTTTTTTCTTATTTAAATTATTGACTTAATTGTATGAGCACAAGTGTATATGAACAGTGCCAAATAAGTCCCAGCAGTACCATAGCACATTTAAGACTCTAACCACAATCGTACTATAATACCAACATTTTCGCACTTCCCCCCCCCCCCCCCCCCCCACAAACACAGAGCGGATTTTTACAAATAACGTAAAAATACAAAAAAAAAATTGTGGTTACAAAAAAATTATTTTGAGAAATAATTTTTCTGGTGAAAAAGAAGCATTTTGAGGTGAATAAAAAATATTATTCACCTCTTTTGCTTCTGGTAAAAACAAGTATTAGAAAATATTTTATTCACCAGGCTCTACTATGAAATCGTCCTAATATATACCAATTTTTATGGAATATTTAGAGGTACACCCCGAGAAAAGAATGGTTGCAATTCGATCAAAATCATAAACATTTATTTGTGGGGATTTAATTTTATTTGGAATACCCCAAAATCGATTATAAAGCAAAAATTTGTATTGGACATTAAAAAAAAGGAAAAGAAACCAAAAATTAATCCTATTATTCAATTATTGGTATTTCCAATCATCTTAAAAAATAAAATTCGTTTAGTATTTGTGTGCAGTGGAAGCAACCATTAATTTAGTGAATATAAAGGATGGTTAAATTTTAAGGGCCGATGTTGAATGTAAACGTCAAGTTTTTTTCTGCATTTCATTTGACATTTCTCAATTTCAGACTAACTCAATTTCAGACTAACTCGATCGAGCAACGCGTTAAAGTTATTCAGGCTTATTATTAAAATGGGCGATTAAATCAAAATGTATTTCGTGAACTTCGTGATTTTTTTTTTGGTCAGCATAATCGACCAAATGTGTCCACAATCGGGAAAATTGTTTGCAAATTTCAGCAAACCGGGTCTGTGAAAACATCTGTGCATGCTCGCCCAGTTCGTTCTGCGGAAAACATTGCTGTTGTTCGCGATAGTGTGTCATAAGTTTGGCCAAGTATTTACCGTGAATGGTGTTCGCTATCGCGAGATGATAACGAACTTATTGTGGCCAGGAATTGAGAATATGACCCTTGACGATATGTGGTTTCAACAGGATGGTGCCACTTGCCACACAGCTAACGAAACAATGGCTCTTTTGCGCGACAAATTCAATGGCCGTGTTATCTCACGTGGTGGCAATGTCAATTGGCCGCCAAGATCATGTGATTTGACACCGTTGGACTTCTTTCTTTGGGGTTATTTGAAAGAAAAGGTGTACGTTGATAAGCCAGCAACAATTCAAGAGCTAAAGGATGAGATAGTTCTACACATTAATTGCATAGAACCTCAATTATGCCTCAGCGTCATCGAAAATTTAAATGATCGGATGGAGGTGTGCCGCCGAGGTCGCGGCGGCCATTTGGCCGATAGTTTGTTACATACCATATTATCATAATAAAAATAAATGACAATAATTTCCAAAATAATTTGTGTTTTATTTAAAATCAACATCGGCCCTAAAAATTTAATCACCCTTTAGCTTTGCAACCAATTGTATGAAAGTTATATGTAACGAAAAAGTATTTCCAGAACTGGTTCTTAAATAACCTCTTTTCCTTTGCAGCAATAGAATCCATTATTTTATGACAATTAAAATATAAGTATTTAAAGTCTATAAACAAAAGTCATTACAATTTTTTTCTCCTTAGTGTTCACTATTTTAGCACCCCTCGTATAATTATTTCAAAGCTTTCACGATTAGGTATGAGTGCAGTTAAAATACTTTTAACCATGAAGAATATTTCATTTCTTTTTCAACCAATGAAAATTACAAACTTTTTCTAAAGTTTATTGTTATGGAGTTTTTTTTTTCTAATTTCTAACTGTGTATGTAGACTACACATGTGGCTTTTGTGTTGCATCAGTATAAGTATACTATAAAGATCAAAAAGAAAACTTATCTTAAACACCAACAGCGGAGGGGAAAAGCACTCAAGGAAACATATATTTGGAAAAGAAACGTTCTAGAATCAAGTAGGGGTTTCCGATTTTACTAATTTTTGGTTATTTGTATTCTTGATTTTTTTTTATTGAAAACATAATTTATGTCCAAGGAAAGGAAAAGTATTTGAAGAGTATAATATATTTTAGGGTTTATGATTGTGTCAACCATAGTAGAAAAAATAATATGGTTATCATAATTGAAGTTCGTAGTGATAATATAAGATTCCAAGTGATGATAAAATTTTCTTCAGTGATCATAATATGATCATATTTATGATCATTAGGATCAAACACTGATAAATTTTTATTTATTCAATTATTGTTGCCATATTTTATACTTGCATAATTAGTATATTTTTTGTTGTAGGCAAATGAACAATATTATAAAATAGAATGTGGCAATAATGAAATAATAAAATATTGAATAATGATGGTAGCGACCATTTATATAGAACCTATTTAAAAATTAATAACTTGACAATTATATCCAAATTAAGTATTGAAATTCAAATTTAAACAGTTTTTCAACTATAAGAGTTACAATAGTACTTAAAGCAAGGTTTTTAGGTCCTGCTTTTTAATATTTATAAACGTGTTCTTCCGATTGAATTTTAAGTTTAGAATATCCATAAATATTACACCTTTTTTGTAGTTTGAAACCATTTTGCGAACGAGTGATATAATTTATTTAATATTTATTTTTCGTAGAAGTTTATTTCAATCAATTTCAGCCAACTTTTCATTAGCTTTTTATTTTTTATATAAATTAAATCGGCTCAATTGAGACAAAAAGTATTTAATTCTCAGTATAGTTCGCTCTCACGAATTTTTTAGTACTCTCTTAGAACACGAACATAGTTTGGGGGCAACAAAGGTGAGTTTTGGTCGGCAACTTTAAGTAGTGTTTAGCGGTGCTGCCATACAACAAATTTTAACTATTTTTTGTCGTTTTTGGGGATGCTAGAGATTTTTCAGATTATTTCATAAAAAAAAAATGTTTTTTTTATTTTATTCATGTATTTTTTCAGATTTTTTTTTTATACTATTTATTTTTACCAAAATTAGACATGTCTAACAAAGTTAAAAAATACAACAAAAATTTGCAATTGTTTTATAAAATAGTTACGAATTCCAACATAACATTGTGACATGAAAAGTATTAAAGTGTGTACACACACATTGACCAACTGTGTCTATTCATATCCATTATTTCCCATTTCTGTGGTATAAATATATAAAAAAGAGATTAAATATGCTATTAATTGTTGCAACATATAAATAAAAAAACTATAAAAAATGCAAGAATTTGAAAAAAGTTGTTTTCATGAAAAAACTGGTAAAGAGTTAAGAATCCCAAAAACTGGGATACAAAATAAAACTGTTTATGTGGCAGCACTGCATACACCAAATTTAATGTTTCTCAATACATTAGCAACGTTGAAAATTTTGCCCACTCATATAAACATGCTGCCGCTGAACTATGTAGCAGGGATGGAAAAGTTGATACAATTGTACCGTGATACTCCCGAGACACATTTGATACTTTCATAAATTTTTCCCAAATAAAAATTTAATATTCACTTATTTTCCCTTTTATATTCAATGTTTATGTAGTATGGCAACTCCTTGAAATTTTTCTTTTCGTATTTTGTTATTCTTATTGGTTTTTACTTATTAAATACAATAAACATTAAATTGTGTTGTTAGTAGTGTTTCCAATTATTCGACCCTGCCTGTCACTATTCGAAAAATTAAGAATATTGATTAATCGGTTATTCGGGTCGATTAATTCGAAAAATTGGCGATTAATCGATTAATCCTTTAATGCAAAATAAATGTATTTCTTTCATCAATAAGAACACAAAGAG
Organism: Eustalomyia histrio; assembly: GCA_949748255.1. NCBI lineage: Eukaryota > Metazoa > Arthropoda > Insecta > Diptera > Anthomyiidae > Eustalomyia > Eustalomyia histrio. Next base: position 62,421,304 of record OX456524.1, read on the forward strand.
CTGTTTTTTGCTGAAATATCAAGTTCTATTGCGTTGGTTTCTAAAGTGTTTGTTTAGAACAATTCAAAGCATCCTGAGATTTTTTAAGAATCATATTGGGTTTTTTCAAAAGGAATCTCACGACCTTTTAAAAAGAAAATGTCAGACGTATTCAGTGGAAGTAAACCCTTAAACGCGCACTGTAAACAGTGTTATACCGCTGTGGACATTTTTTCGATAAAGTTGGTTTTTATTTTCTTTATATGACACTGTTCAGAATAATAAAAAAAATATAAAAATGCCTAAATAAACAAGAGCTGCATTCAAAAAAATTCAATAACAAATTCACAAAGTTTTATAGAACTGCCACTGTTCCCAGACTCTTTCACTAACTGATTTAATCTTTAGAATAAAAGAGATTATCTATTAGAAAAGATATACAAATCAATCATATTTCTGACAAGTCCTCACCGATGTGCTAATTTTGAAAAGTTGTAGAAGAAGTTGTATACAAAAATTTTCTTTTGCTTAGGTAACTAAAGTTTAATTACATTAACCTGATCTCTTATTGAATGTGTTTCTTTTTTTGTTTACTACAAAAATATATATTTTTAACTTATGTTAATTTTATGTAAAAACAAATTTTATATACGTTTGTGTTCATTTTTATGTCATTTTTTGTTAAAAAAAAAAACTTTCAAAAATTTAGTACTGAGGGTCAAAATAGTACACTTGATTATTTTTTTTTTTTTTGATACCGAAAAAAATCCCATTTTCTATCCCTGCTCTGTAGCATGTTGAATTTCTGGTAGAGTGTTTCCAACACTCTATTGTAAATTATAAACTTTTTGATTGAGACTGATTTATTTTTTTCATTTTTATGCTATCTGTGTTAGTATGTTAGTATGAGTGAGTCGCCCATGGACGACTCTTTGCCGACCACTGCTTTAAAGTAACTACTCTCTGATAAAACTTTCCTTATATACAAAAAACACTTACCAAATTTTTAATCTCTATATATTAGTTAACAAAGAAGTTACCTGAAAAAATAATAAAACAAAATATGTTTAAAAATTTAATTTAGAATAAATAAAATAAAAGAAATTTGTGTTCTTTAAAATATGGAAATGCCGGAATGCATAACCGTTTTTTTTTTTAATTTTTTTCCTTATTTCGTATAAAGAAACTGTAGCTAAAATGGGTACCTAAATAAAGGTATTTTGAGTCTTTCTCATAGTGCACAACTTATGCGTAATCATGTTGCATTATTTATGTTATGAGTAACACTAAATAAATTTTGGGTAGCTCCTAATACCAAACTCGTACTTATTTGTGAAGAGCTGAGTGGTTTTCTTGATATTCGCAATATTTCGAATTTAAGACGACTTCTTCCGAACTCTTTTTTTAAGAATACATAAAAATTATTAATATACATATATTTTAAACTTTCAGAAATATGGCAACTCTGGGTCCATAACAGAGATATATAGGTAGGTAGATTTTTCTTTTTACGAGAATAATTTCAGTTTTGCAAATTTCAGACCTGCCGCCATACAAAAATATAAAAAAATAACCATACATAAAAGTTTCGGCAAAAGCACTTTTGGAGTTAAATACTGTCGATAATTCAGTCACCGATTGCACTGACCCCTCTCCCATCTTAACAACAACAGCAATATCAGCAACCATCGCAATAACAACCTCAACAACAACAGACGTCGCAACTAACACCACATGTTACTGTACTACAACGACCTGAGCGGCCTATACCTAGAACAGCAGGGTATAGCAAAAAGATCAGCAGCTACCAAGATCGAATTGTACAAAGTGTATATTCTGCCAGGGGCTAGCTGCCCCTCAGACTACCACAGGTTTCCTTTCGGAAGGTGATGATCGCATGGAAATAGTTGAATTCAATGCGCACCATTAACTCTGGCACTTCGACTTTGGGGAAGGCAAGAGAGAGAAGAAGTCGATGACTTTGCATTCTGCACACTAAATGACGATATCCCCATCAGAATTATGGGAAATTGTACTAGACGCCAGACATGGTTATTTCGACAATAAATTATGCCTTCGGACGACCGGTGATATTGTTGGCTTTAGACCACTGTCCGATAAATATTATGCTCCATAAACCGAATGTCTTTTTTGTCTCCGACCTCTGCACATACATCAATCGGATTAAAGATGAGTGGTTGGCTTTTAAAGAGTTAACATGCGTTCCGTAGAAATGAAGTTTGGTGGTATCGTCAACGCAGCAGGCTAATAGATTCATACCTCTAAGAAGGATTGCAATTGTCAGATAAAATTTCCCAGCAGAGTGGGAAGGGCTTTACTTGACCAACCCCAGCATCCTCAGGATCATCTAACTCAACTGGTAGATTAGCAAATTGATCAACGAGTACAAGCAGAACAAATGGGTACATCATCTAAAAACATGAAAACTCAGTACCGGAGCAAGCTGTAATTTACGAAAAAAAATTCTCGCGAATAATTCATTAAGGACGACAAAATTTCGATCACATTCGCCACCAAGACTATATCCGATTCGAAGAGTTGCCGGCAGTTTATAAGGCACCCAGATGAAGCTAAAGCTATCAAAAAATGAAAACCATCCAAGGTATAAGAAACCGAAGGGATTTCCATGTTGATTCTTTAGCTATTGGAAGGGCAGGAAGTCGAGAACTTGACAAAGGTTCTCGTCTCTTTTCATCCTAATTGCGACCAATCTCACTCTTGTCACCAGTAGCGAAGGTACTTGAGGCGCTACTCCTCCCCAGCTTAACACAGCATCATGGATTCCGTAAGCAATATAGAACTGCAACAGATTAACTTACATTTTCATGCAGATAAGCCACGGACTGAATCAGTGCCGCCCTTATGAAAGGATAGTACTAGAGGTTCTTGACCTGTCTAAGGCATTTGGTACAGTCAGCCATACGACCCTCTTTGGAGACACATCAGACTACAGTCTCCCCAATGGCACGGAGAGGTTTATGTGTGAGCGCCAGTGGCTCGTGGAGTTTCAAAACAAGAAGTCGAAACCACGCAAAATTAAACAAGGGTACCTCATTATGGTGTTCTCTCCCTGATATTGTTTACTTTCTACGTTTCGAAGTTACTGGCTCCACCGAAAGGGATGGAGCTGATATCCTACGTCGATGACGGTACTTGCAACGGGTCAAACTATTAATAGTTTATGCGGTATGCTAAAGGGTTATCTTCAGGTTTTTAGGAATTTTTTTTACTTGAAGGAACATGTAGCTGCCTCCTCCTAAATCCTTGGCTACTCTCTTCACCACTTGGACGAAAGAATAAGCGGTCAGTGGAGTACAAATTCCGACGTTTAATCACTTCAATATTATAAGGGTCTAATTTGACGGCCTCTCCTTGCTCTCTATGCACATTACCTCCTCAAGTTTCTAGCCGACTGCTGGGATATAAAATAACTTGTGGGCAATCTAGAAAACGATTTTTCGTCGGTCAGTGGTTGTAGCGCCGGTGGGGAAAACTCAATTCTGCTAAAACTCTGCAAATGTCCTAATAGTTAGGGAAGACCTGTGATCAGATCCAAGGGGCCATCCGAATCACTATCTAATGCAGTTAGATCCTAATTGCGAATAAAATGATACTCTTATTTTGTCACATAAATTTGTATTTATTAAATTAATACTTGGTATATGTGTGAGCAATTTTAGTTGCAACAACAGTCATTTTGTATAAAAAAAAAATCATTATTTTGTGATTGTTTTATAACTATGGTTTGGCGAAAACTTTCAGGATGACCCTCGTAACAACTTTTATTGAAATCTTAATATGCAGATTGGTACACTTTCCTTGCAAAGAAAATAAAAATAAAAAATTAAGAAATCGCTTGTATGTGTAAAAGAATACAGTTGTGTTCTAAAAGTCGGCAATAATTCTTTCAGGCATAAGTTGAAAATAGGTCAGGGATGTAAATTTGTATATTACTTAAAAGAAAACCCATAAGCCATTTTTTATCAGAGTTTCAAATACATTGATTCTTTAATTCACCTTTGAAATTTGAATTAACTTTTTATCAATAAATCATTCACTACAACCTAATTCACAGGCTTCCTTTATATCACTTTTTTTATACAAAGCGAATGAATATTCCTATGAATTCATTTTTAAAACAATGATAATTCATTTAATTCTTAAACTAAAATCATTTTAAGTTTTGGCAATGAATGTTTTAAACTCAATTTTGAATGAATTAATTTCAAAATGAATAAATACTTTTGAAGCTCTGTTATTTTTTTTGCTTGTATGTATATGTACTACGCTTACTCGCCTTTCTATAGGAGTTTTTCATCTTTGTAGGTATGTATACAGTTATGCTTGTGTGTAGGTTTTGTTTTGTACTGTTGTGGCTCTTTGGGGTTTTCAATACTTTTGACATCTGGCACACATAGAATGAAAATGCCAACACTTTGTTACCAGCAAAGCAATTGTTGTATACAATTTACTTCACACGTATGAATCTTTGAGAATTTTATGTGTTTTTTTTTTTTTTTGTTTATGCAATAGAAAATTGTAAAAGCAAACAACGGTAAACTGTTTTTGCGGTCTGTTTATTACTAAGAATTACAAAAAATACACTACACTTGGAATAATAAGTCAGTAAAAATTCATTTAATATTTATTTATAAAGAAATTTCTAAACAACAGGGAAAATGAAACTTTTCATTAAAATTTTTTTCTTCCCAAAATGAACGAAGAAGCACTAAACATAAGTGGAAAGTAAACATTTGAAATCGATTTTTTTAAAAAAACATTTTCATAAAATATATCATAATATTTTTAATTTAACTGATATGATCCATGTTAGGGGGGCGATCTCCAGCAAAGGATTCATCAATTTATTAAATTAATATGTATGAATACATTTCTATCACTACCTTCTTCGGTTTTCCAATAGCACTTAACCCTAACGAAGTAAAATAATAAGGCACATTTAAAAATTAAATAGAAATATCCCAGCAAAACTTTGGTAATGGGTGCGATATTCTCATGCGTTACCTTGTAATGATAGCTCGTTACCATGTTCATTATTCGCAAGCATAAAGTAATAAGTTACTCATTATTGATTACGTAATATATGATTTATAAATGTAAAGTAATAATTGAAATATTTTTGAAAATCTATTTTTAGATACATTACTTTGTGTTTTTTTGTAAGCAAAAGGGTAATGTAAGTTTGTTTTGACAACACTAGCGAAAAAACGAAGCGCAACAATTCATTTAAGTTTAATGCAATCAAATACTATATGCGTCGATAGCTCAGTGGGTAGAGTTCTTGGCTGGCAACCAGATTTCCCTGGTACAAACATTTTAAATAAAATATTTGTAACAATTTTTTAAAATAAACACAGAAATATTTAAAATTTGGGTACCTTAACATAAATGATCATAACTTTGGTACTTATTTATTTTTCTTTGTAGAAGTACAACATTTAAGAAAAAATTATTTTATATTTTACCACCCAGCAAAACCACACATTACCAAATAATGTGTAAAGTAATGTGTAGCCATAGGGGCTCATGGATTACTTAACACCTTACTTCACTGATGAATTTTACAGGCGATGAGCCTCAAAGTAATGTATACACCCATTACTTTAGAGGGGATAATGCAAGGGGCTACTTATATGGTTGCTAGAAAGGAAAAAGTAATGTGTCTAAAAATAGATTTTTAAAAAAGAGGAATTTTTATTAAAAAAAATTATTAAAAATATTTTAAACATTATTAAAAATAATGTGGTCATGATGGGAATCGAACCAGAGAACTCTGCTTGCCAGCCAAGAACTCTACCCACTGAGCTATCGACGCATATAGTATTTGATTGCATTAAACTTAAATGAATTGTTGCGCTTCGTTTTTTCGCTAGTGTTCTCAAAACAAACATACATTATCCTTTTGCTTACAAAAAAAAACACAAAGTAATGTATCTAAAAATAGATTTTCGAAAATATTTCAATTATTACTTTACATTTATAAATCACATACTACGTAATCAATAATGAGTAACTTATTACTTTATGCTTGCGAATAATGAAAAAGGTAACGAGCTATCATTACAAGGTAACGCATGAGAATATCGCACCCATAACCAAAATTTTGCTGGGTAACATACTACAAAAACCGCGATTCTCCTTACGCTAGGTACTATTCAACCGAAAATAAGATATAATTGTGCAGGGACATTCCCGGTTTGTTCGAGGAGCTTGGAGAGCCTTACAATGATAGTAGTAAAGAAAGTTTCAAAGCAGTTCTTTTACATAACGGAAACAAGAAACCTTCTAACACTAACACTGTTGGTGTCAATATGGTACCTGAAAATATTAATGATGCATAATTTCTTAGCAAAAAAAAGGGCACAGATGATAAGAAAAGTGTTGTTGTGAAGTTTTCTAACAAATCGTCAAAAGACAAACTCATGTCCGCTAAACCTAAGTTGAAAGAAAACAAGGATTCAAGAGAAGTATTTGTCAACGACTTTTTGAGTAAGGAAACCTTGAATCTTCTTAATTACGCTAGAGCTTTAAAAAACGTTGGTTACTCGTATGTGTTTGCAAGAGGTGGAAGAGTTTTGTACAAGAGGAGTGAAATTTCCAAGGCGCAAGTAATTAATTCTGAAGACGACGTTGATAAATTGCTCCTGAATGCAACAACTGCCCAACCCTGGAAACGTAGATCGATGCGCAACAATAATGATGCTGCTCCAGATGATGATGGCACTGATGATGATAAAGAATCGTATGTTTCTCCATCTTAAACTGTATATTTTGTTCTTTTTAATTATGATTTATTTATTTTTTTCTTATTTTTGTGATGTATAATCAATATTTTAATAATTTTTCTAAATACAATAATTATATATACAATTTAAATAGCACATTTCTAAATATTATTTGTGTAAACATTAGAAGCGTTTCGTCAGTTACAAAATTTAATAAATTTAAGTCAGTTGTTGCGAGTTTTTCGAAGTTGCCGGATGTTATTGCTATTCAAGAGACTTGGTTCGATGAAAAGATAATACAGATATTTTCGATTCCTGGATATTCTAACATTCATTGTTGTAGGAATGATGGATATGGTGGAACATCGTTGTATATAAACAAAAAACTACAATTTACTGTAGATCGATGCAAAAGTGAAAATTTTGTTGATTTTATTTCAGTTTCTTTACACAACTTTTGGATTTCTAATAAACCTAATAAACGCAAAAGTGTATGGTTGATCAGTTTTTAGTTATGATTGAAGAATTTATGGAAGCTCATGCTCAAAATCCACTATTATGATACGAATATTGACACATATCCAAACCCACAATATCCTGACTTATTAAACTTATTTCTTAATTATGATTGTCACAGTTGTCATTCTCTTGTGACAAGACCGATTAGTCGTACTTGTATAGATCATGTGTTTAGTAATATTTATGGGAGAATATCTGTGGATTCAGTTGAGTGTACATTGACAGATCATAATATTATATGTTGCAAGTTGCAAAGTGACTTTGTTCTAAATAAAAATATTGAAGTTGAAAAAATTCAGTGTGATTACAATAAAGTCATGGAGTATGTGAAATGCAAATCAAATGAAATTAATACAAGTTCTAATTCATCAGACTTAACTGAGGATCTAATACGTTTTATTAGTGATGCTGTTACTAATTCAACAAGTTATTCTAAAATTAAAAAACAACTTCGATTTGAGCTTTGTCCATGGATAAGCAAAAACTTACAAAATTTAATATTATATAAACGTAAGCTGTTAATTAAGAGACGAAAATCCAAAGAGTTCAAATATGAAGATTTGCTTAAAAGAATAAGTAAAATCATAAAGATTGCCTGTAAACTGGCAAGAAATAATTATTATTATGATAATTTGTGTAGAGTTGATGGAGATCCGAAAAAATGCTGGGCGTTTTTGAATAACATACTGGGCAGAGAGCCAAAAAGAACCGTTAATCTAACAACATCTGAAGGTGTACCTATTTTTGATGACTTAGTAAAGGCTAATAAAATAAATCAGTATTTTGTACAGTCAGTTAAACAATTGAGGGCACAGATACAAACATATCCTGGTGATAATTGTAATCAACTTAGAACATTATCTCGAAGTACCGATCGTTTTTCTTTTTAACCAGTTACTAATTTAGATTTAGAAGTTATTATAGATGATTTGAATATAAAAAAGTCAACTGGATATGATGGAATTTCGCCTAAATTAATGGTTAACTGTAAAGAAGTTATTTTGCCAATATTAGTTCATATTTTTAATAAAATGATAAGCTCGTCTGTTTTCCCAGATTGCTTGAAAATCAGCAAAGTTATACCTATTCCAAAGGTTTCAAATGCTTCTGCGGTAAATAAATTTCGTCCAGTCGCAGTTCTTTCCACTATTGACAAAATTTTTGAAAAATTAATCCATCAAAAGCTTTTGTTGTACGTTGAAACCAATAATTATCTTTACAAATACCAGTTTGGTTTTAAAAAAGGTTGTGGAACAGAAGAAGCAGTTATAAATGTTGTTAATTATATATGTAATGGTTTGGATACAGGTTCAAATGGAGTTGCTGGGCTTTTTCTAGACTTTAGTAAAGCTTTTGATTTAGTTGATCATGATATAATGCTAGAAAAATTGAAATACTATGGTGTGGATGGAAGAGAGTTGATGATGTTTGAGAGTTATTTTAAAAATCGGAAGCAATATGTGCAAATTAATAACATTAAAAGCGATATGTTAAATGTTGAGTGTGGCGTGCCACAGGGTAGTTGTTTAGGTCCTCTACTATTCTCCATTTATTTAAATGATATATGTAATTTGAACTTGACTGGCCGTTTGTATATGTTTGCAGATGATGTTTGCCTCTTTTATCCATATAAATATGATTTGGCTTTAAAAACAAATATGGAACGAGATGTATCTCTGATTTTTGAGTTTGCTCGTCTAAATAAATTAGTATTAAATGCTGATAAAACAAAGTTAGTTAGATTTAGACCGCATGCTGTAAGCGAAAATTTTAACATTTATGTTGATGGTAATATGATTTATGAGACAAATTCAGTAAAGTATTTAGGCATAACACTCCAAAATAATCTTGCTTGGGATTTGCATATACGAGAAATAAAATCAAAAATAGCTCCAGCTATTGGTATATTGTATAAAATGAAATATAAACTTAATGAAAAAACCAAGCTTTTGTTATATCATGCACTAATACAAAGCCATTTAAATTATATGGCTATAATATACGGCTTTAAAAATACAACAACTTTAAAAACTCTACAAGATATGCAAAATAAGTCGTTAAAAGTAATTTATAATCTGCCTGTTTTATTCCCAACCCTAATTCTTTACCGTGATATTTGTAACCCGATTTTGCCAATTCATGGTTTGTATAAATATAAAGTTCTGTTGTACATATTTAAATCATTGAACAATATTGGTTATCCTAATGTCAAATTTGTTCAAAACCAATCACTTTTTAACACACGCAATCAGCAGAATCTTAGAGCACCGAGATGCAGATTAGAAACTACGAAGCAGCGTGTTGAATATATGGGTGTTGTTGAATACAATAATATGCCTGTAACTTTGAAAACACCCAACAAAATTTCAGTTTTTAAATCAAATCTTAAAGACTATTTGTCACAAAATCTTGGAACGCTTCTACTGTAAATATATCTTTCCAATATTAATATGATTATTAATGTAAATATGTATATAAATTATTATGTACATCATTTTGTACACGAATCTATTTTGCCAACTTGTCTCAATAATGTCTACATGGTGCTGAGACCAACATAATTTCGAAATCATTTGTACATGAAATGTAAATAAAATTTAAAAAAAAAACACTAAAGAATCGTTCGAAACAATGGTTAAATTGCTAAAATGTGGATACACAAAATATTGTTGTTTTATTTGCCTCTGGGACAGTGGGCCAAGACAACATAAAGTATGTGTAGGTGAGAAAACATTATTCTTCCACCATTACACATAAAACTTGGACTCTTGAAAAACTTGGTCAAAGCATTGAATAAGCAAAGCCAAACTTTCGCCTATTTGAGTAAAATTTTTAAAAGAATTTCTTTTGCAAAAATCAAGAAAGGAATTTTTAGTGGTCTAAAAAAAAAAAAAAACTTTTAAAAGATGCAATCAAAATTCGATAAATATTTGTCACCACATGAGACTGCAGCTTGAAAATCAAACGTAAAAGAAGGTCCAACAACTATTTTTAATACTAAAATACAAATAAATTTAAAGAACATCAATAAACAATATTAATAAATAAAAAGTTAATTTTATTTTTTTTTAATACTGTTGATCTGAACTGTAGAGTTTTATAGGGAATGCTTTCATAATACTCGTAATATAAAATAAAAAAAGGAGAAAATCTCAAATTAGGTACTTTTACATAAATGGTTATAGCTTTGGTATTTACCCATAGATGTTCTTTGAAAATTACTTATATTTTATATAGATGTACTACATTTAAGAAAAAATTATTTTATATTTTTCCTTTCAAGATTCATACCATTTTTATGTTTTTAAATTTTTTTAGATTTCAGTTTTTGGGGAAAAAAAGAGAATTTTCTGTTAAATTTTGACCCATAGGTCCAAAACTACTGAACCAATTAAAAATTCGTACTCTAGAAAACTGTTCAGCATTAAATGACAATTCTTGATCAAAATATCTTGGTCCTAGTTTGAGATATAGTCAAAATAGTAAAATTACTCAAAAATTTAAAATAAAAAAAAAATTAAAAATTTTTCAAAAACAAATTCAGAAACAAAATATTTAAATGCGATTTTCGGATTCGCGAGACCCAAATCAATAACCAAAAAATAGTCGCACGCATGTCGCACAAAATTTTTTAAAATTTGTTGACTAGTGTTATCGGTCGCTACTATGATTTAGAGGTACATTTACATTTTCAGTCATAACTTTTAAGCCGCTGGATTGATTTTGATCATTTTCAATCGCAAGAGCATGTCCATTCATCTAGATAAAACTAAGCACCTCCGCTTCGTGATCGCGTCTTCAAAAAGTGATCGCCATTTCAACGGACAGACGGACGGACATCGCTAACACGACTTAAAATCACATTAGGTTAACGAATATATATACTTTATGGGGTCTTAGACGGAATGACAATCTGAAATATACCCTCACCATATATA